>OVBX01004309.1:0-14868 GCA_900406325.1 Erucastrum elatum
CAGAAAAAATGGCTCTGCTGCATGCAATCTCCGGCTGTGGACTCTTGATTGACACAAACATGGATTTGTTTGCTGCGCAAAGAAAAAAGAGAGTCACGTTGCTTAGACATCTAAAGCAATGTTCTTTTTTTATGTTTATTGTCATTTCTTGAAGTACCCACAACAACAAAAAGTTCCCAAGATGAGTTGGAGCCACCCCCTTTAGTATCACGATTATGATTCCTTCATCTTCTTTGAAGTTGTTTGTTTTTCTATAAAAAGATGTTGTAAAATCGTGTTGTCACTTTTATTGGAAAACCAGAAAGAAAAAGAAAAGAAAAACATAGTAGTTATTGTGTATGTAATGATGATTCTCATGGGTCGTTTTTGGGTTTAATTTTATGGTGTCTTTTTCCTTTATTTTTAAGTTATATTATGTGTTCTTCGACCCCAAAAAAGTTAGAATGTACAGTGTGTATGGATGCCGATCCTTGTGTTTAGCCTTTTACATCAAACAAATTATTATTTGTTTTCCTCTTCGTTTGCCACGGAAATATGCAGATCCCCGGAATGATTTTTTATTAGCAAACCCTTGTTTAAATAGCATACAGAATAGAACACAAATACGAATCCAACACACATGAGATTTGGGTAGATTTATGGGCTTTTAGATAGCTTATGCTGGGTATTAAGCTAAGGCCATAATCGAGACTGAAGGCAGACGTTTTATATGATCCTCTGAATCTTAAAAAACAAAAGACGTGAAAGTGAAACGTTTTCTACCAAAGAGCAGATTCTAACAATTTTCATTCAAGTCGTTGCAATTTTGGTCAAAGCGAGAAAAAAAGAAAAACAAAACACAGAAAACTGAGAAAAGGGCCTGCATCTAATATTGTGATCAACACTATCAACAGTGGTACTCAATTCCCAAGAAAGTTAAAAAGAAAACAACGGGAACAGAAATCTAAAAGGTTAAGAAAATTCAGTGTAAATCAATTGATAAATTTGTGATTCATCTGTGTCTTTTACTCTCATTTATTGTGCGCATACCGTGTGTTGGTATATATACGTACATAATGCATGGACTATGTATCTAAAGAGTCGAGAGAAAAGAAAAGAAAGTGAAGATATGTCGGCATCTGACAAGAAGAAGTTGTCGGCTCCGTCGTCCCATGTTACCATCAAAGTTAAAAGTCAGGTACTTGAATATATACTACGATCGAGTACATGTAGAATCTACAACCGTTAGATACCTACATAGATTAACCATCATTGAGTTTATTTTACGTTAGTACAAAAAGTTTTTTTATATTAACATATTTTTTTAATAACAAAATTGTTGTCAATAAACACATAACAGGATAACGTAGATGTGTACTTCCGGACGAAGAGGGACGTTGAGGTCCGTAAGATGATGGAAGCATTTTCCGTCAGAGTTGGAAAAAAAATGTCTGACTTGGTCTTTCTTTTCGACGGAGTTGGTATCAAACCCAATCAAACTCCCAACGAGGTATTTGTTATTGCGATAAGGTTTGAACTTTGTTTAGGGATAATTATTTTCTATATAGTATTGAGAAAAGAAAAGAGTTTGCAGCTTGGCCTTGAAGAAGAAGATGAAATTGACGCATTTGGCGAGCAAATAGGAGGGCTCAGCTTTTGTGCGCTATCAGAACTATCTTAGTTGTATTAGTACGGTTCACACAATATCTATTCCNTTATTTGATTATTTTCATCTATTTTTATCAACACAAAAGTTGGATGATCAACGTTGGTAACTTAATAAAAGTGGAGTAGTTTATGGGATGAATGTGCTTTTGATGTAGAATTCATGCAATGAGGTAGATGGATATGTTATTATTTAGTATTGAATGTGATATACATATAAAAAGTACAGGAACAAATCATTGTCAATATGATCATCCTTGGAGGACCTTGGCCCCCATTATGACGAGTCAATAACTCAATATATATATAGCAGAATAGGTATGTAATTAGATCTATTTTTTAGCCTTACTTGTCGTCTAGCTCACGTGCGAAAATAGTCGTATTTTCCCATCAAGTTCCACGCAATTTGTTTTCCCTCTGAATTTACAAATTTTCTCTTAATTCCCAATAATGATAGATCATTAAAAAAAATACTCGCAAAACAACACTTTTTCTGGGGTTATCAACTACTAATTTTTTTTTTGTATACGACACACTTTAAATCCAACCAAATCAGTAAAATATGGAGGACCATATGTACGCTCTTGAGGTAGAATGTATAAAGTTTTAACTAATGGAATCTTAAAAGAGTAATTATGGTAACACAAAGTAAAATTAGTGACGATTCACTCGCCTACTATTAGGTTAACTGGGTGACCAACCAGAAGCAGCCAAATGTCAAACGAATACACTTCCCCCCTTGCTGCCCCCTCTCTCCTTTCTGTCTCTTTCTCTCTCATCGCCACTGACTTTTGCTCCTCTCTCTCTGATTAGTGATTACACAAGAAGAAGAATAATTTCAAAACTTCAATCTCTTCCAGAGCTCAAATCTTTGTCCCTTTTCGTTTCCATAGACGTCGATCGTCTTCTCTCTCTCCCAGAGAAAATAAGAGAAGTCGCTCCTTTAGATTCTCTCCTTCAGTTTTCTTGAGGCGGCTTCGGTTTCTCGTTTCAGGTACGAATCCGAATTCGATAATTCGAGAGATCTCTCCGTGACCTTTATAGGTTGAAGAGAATCTTTTTTAAAAAAAAAATTAGATTAGACTCTTCGATTATTGATAGGCGATTTGATTTGATTAAAGCAGATCAATTATCTTTTATTAATCTTTCCCTTAATAACCTCTTTTTAGGGTTATGTGAACTGTTGATATTGCTTAATTTGCTTAATTAACGCGAATCATCCCTAAATCAAAGGAGAACTGTGTGTGTGTGTGTGTTTCTCTCTCTTGACTGTGTTAATTAGGTGGTGACTTTACAAAAAGAGAGAGGGAGAGAGAGTATGCAAAATGGTTGCTAAGAAAGGACGTAGAGACTCTTCAGATTCTTCTCCTTCTCCTTCTGTGGAGGTTGGAGAGATAGACACAAGCTCTCCTTTTCAATCTGTTAAAGATGCTGTTTCTCTCTTCGGTCGTGAAGCTGCCTTTTCCGCTGAAAAGCAGCCCCTCATTCGAAAAGCCAGTCCTCAATCCGCTGAGGTATATAACAAACACTTTCTTCAGTTTCAATTGGATTCACAAACAGTTAGGTTACTGAGTTGTGTTGTGGTTCTTGCAGAAAGTTTTGGTGAAGCAGACAGAGCTTCACTTGGCGCAGAAAGAGTTGAAAGAGTTAAAGGAACAGCTTAAGAACGCTGAGACCGTCAGAGAGAAAGCGTTGAGTGAGCTTGAGTGGGCTAAGAGAACTGTTGATGAGCTTACTCGCAAGCTTGCAGCGGTTAATGAGTCGAGAGATGCTGCTAATAAAGTGACTGAAGCTGCTAAGAGTCTTATCAAAGAAGCGAAACCAGAGGATGTTTCTGCGTCTAGTAGTAGTGATGATGCTCAGGGTTTGGATATGGAACAGTATGGGATGGTATGCAAGGAGCTTGATGCAGCGAAGCAAGAGCTGAGAAAGATCCGTCAGGTTTCTAATGAGGTTTCTGATACAAAGACCGTTGCTTTAGCTAAAGAAAAGGAAGCTAAGGAAGTGACTAAGGTTTGTTCTGAGAAGATTGAGTTGCTTAGGAAGGAGATAGCAGCTGTTAATGAATCGGTTGAGCAGACCAAGCTTGCGTGTTCTCAATCCCGCAAAGAACAGTCTGAGATCTTTGCAGAGAAGGAGATTCAGCACCAATCGTATAAAGCTGGCATGGAAGAGTCTGCCAAGAAGCTGCTCGCTCTGAAGAATGAGTTTGATCCTGAGTTTGCGAAAAAGCTTGAAGCGCAGTTGACTGAGACGTATAACGAGATTGATGAGTTGCAGAAGCAGATGGAAACTGCGAAAGCTTCTGATGTGGAGCCTGTTAATGGTGTGAGTTTGGAGTTGAAGGAAGCAAAGGGTTCACTCGGGAAGCTCTTGGAAGAAGAGAAGTCTTTGCAAGAGTCAGTGGAATCTCTTAAAGCAGAATTAGAGAAAGTGAAGAAGGAGCGCAGTGAAGTTGAAGCCAAGGAGGCTGAGATCGAATCTGTGGCTGGAGATCTTAACCTGAAGCTTAGCAAAAGCAAGAGCGAGCTAGAAGAATGCGTTGCAGAGGAAGGTAAAGCAAAGGCTGCTTTGGAAGATATGGTGTCAACGTTAAATCAGGTAACTTCTGAGGCAGAAGCTGCTCGACGAGAAACTGATGAAATGAGAAACATAGCTGAGGAGCTAAAGAGAGAAGCTGAAACTGCGCATCTCTCACTTGAAGAGACAGAGCTGCACTTGAGGGTGGCCCTAGATGAAGCCGAAGAAGCAAAAGCTGCAGAGGCAAAGGCGCTTGAACAGATAAAGTCCACGTCTGAAAGAACCAACGCTGCACGTAACTCCACATCATCTGAGTCTGGAGCTCAGAGCATCAAACTGTCTCAGGAGGAGTTCAAGTCGTTGAGCAAGAGAGCTGAGGTATCTGATAAGTTAGCGGATATGAAAGTGGCGGCTGCGCTGGCTCAGGTGGAAGCAGTGAGAGCTAGCGAAAACGAGACGCTGAAGAAGTTAGAGACGACGCAAGAGGAGATCATGAAGCTGAAGGCTGCGACGCAAGATGCACTAAAGAAAGCAGCTATGGCCGATGCTGCAAAGAAAGCGGTTGAAGGAGAGCTCAGGAGGTGGCGGGAAAGAGATCAGAAGAAAGCAGAGGAAGCAGCGTCGAGGATTCTCGCAGAGGCTGAGGCCAGGATGTCTGTTGAATCATCACCGCAGCATCACTACTACAAAGACACGAAACAGAAACCTGTTCATAAGAAACTGGAGAAGACGAGAACAAGTGTGGTGTCGAAGAAAGTGTTAATGCCGAATCTAAGTGGAATCTTTAGTAGAAAGAAGAATCAAGCGGAGTGGGGTTCTCCTTCTTACCTTCCTGGAGAGAAGCCCATTTGATGTGTTGTTTCTTTTCTTTTCTTTTTTCAAGATTTGAGAACTTTTGTTATTGTGAGCATTGAGAAAGCTGTGTGATAAAAGAAGGTTGTGGTTTGAGATCAGAGGCAGTTGCAGCTTTGGTCTATAGTGAGAGATACTGGTTTGTTGCTGTAAATTGGATCAAAGCTATTTAGGTTGCTTTTATTTTTGTCTATTTGTTGTTATTTGCGAATGTTTTTTTTGGTTTCTTACATAAGCTACAACTTCGAGACACGGAACAGTATTCTGAGCCTGTCCCAAACAAATCTTTCTAAATACAATTACATACTATCTTTTCTTGAACAAAATATTTACCTAACATTTTTAGTAATCTTAGTTATTTGATTAAAACTGATTAGAAAATTACAATATGAAAAATATTTTTTAAAAAAAAGCAAAATCTATAGATTTTTCCACTTTAGAAATTAAATGAGAATCAACATTAATAATACATTAGTTTATCATAGTCAGTTCTTTCAAATAGACTATTTTAAATTTTCGTCACAAAAAAAATCTCTACAGAAAAAATGACTAAAATGTTTCTTTAAAGAGGTAACACACTTTTATATTCTAGTATATAAATACAAATATATAAATATATAAATAAATAAAAAGAAAAACAATCAAATCATAAACTTTATAAAGACAACCAACAAAAACTATCTCAAGATCTCCAGAAGTTGTACGGTTTAATTTGTTGACTTTAATTTAGGCGTTATAGGACATTGAGCTATGTCTTCTTCAGAAATGCGTACCATATCTTCACCAGAGAGGGTACCTCTTTCAAACTGACTTGGGCAAGAGAAGCTTGAAATCTCAGTACTATCTCCAACAGTTTCTGGAACTGTTGTTGCCGCTAGACACAAGAGAGACTTATGTGGAATCTGGATAGCCTCTAGACTCCCCTCTAGCATTTCAATGACTTTGATCATTGCTGGGCGATTAGATGGATTTGTCTGAATACAACATAAACCAACCAGTACCATCTTCCTAGCTATTTTCTCCTCTTCTTCCGTTATCTGATCGCCAAAAATCATCATGATTTCTCTCCTCTCTAAATCCTTATAAATCCACTCTGGAAAGTACATTGAGCTATTGTTGGATCCAAAATGTTCAACTTTTTTTATATCCCTTGCTCCAATCATCTCGAGAATTACCATCCCATAACTATACACATCCGACTTATGCGAAACTCCTCCAAAATTCTTTGAAAACACTTCAGGGGCAATGTATCCTGCCGTTCCTCTCGCATCAAGCATTGATATGATGCTGTCTTTATTTGTGCAGAGCTTAGCAAGACCAAAATCTGAAATCTTGGGAAGAAGATCTTTGTCCATGAGAATGTTTTGAGGCTTTATGTCAAAATGTACAATCCTTGACACACAACGATTGTGTAAATACTCTAGACCGCGGGAGATACCTAACGCTATATCGTATAGCTTTTCCCACTCCATCTTTGCTGACATATTGTCGGAAATAAACTTGTCCATGGATCCATTTGGCATGAACTCATAGATTATAGCTCTCTTGTTTCCTTCATAACAGAATCCAAGAAGGGAAACAATATTAACATGGGATGTTTTACTCATGCTAGCTACTTCGTTGATAAACTCTTCTCCATTCCCCTTTGACTCGTTTAAAATCTTAACTGCAACATCTTGGTTTCCATCCGGTAACTTCCCTTTATATACGGTTCCAAAGCCCCCTTTCCCGAGAACATGCGCAAATGAGTTTGTCATCTTCTTGACTCTTGCGTAACTATACCGTTTCAGCATTACAACCGCTTCAATGTTTTCGCCACTCCAATCACTCCTTCTCGCATTCTTTGCTCTCACTATCACTGCGACCATAATAATGATCATCACAACTGAGGCTACTGATACTCCTGCAACAAGAGAACAATCCTTTAAACTTAGGTGTTATGTACGTGAGATTATACTGACAAAAGGATTGAGGGAAAGGGTACCAAGTATGAGTTTTAACTTCCACATGTGTACTTTCGAGGTTTTACCAAGCAACACCGGACCGCACACTTTTATATAAGATTGACTCGGAACTGATGAGCTCTGGTACCCGGTAATGAAGGACCTGGGTTGTTTCTGCCAACATTTTCCTGAACCATCAGACATAGAGACAGAAGCAAGACAAGTGCTGCTAATGAGACAATTCGCTCTACAAGGGGAACTTGCCGCAAAGAAACCCTCCGAGGCTGGGTCATCGGGGTCTGAAAACAACCTGGTGTGATCCAAATCAAGCAAGGTTTCACTGCCAGAGCAATCACTTAGCTCTACTTTTCTCTTGCACCCTTTTTTTCTATCATTCTCATCAACATGATCAAAGTTACGCGGACACAAGCAAATCGGATTGGTATCATTGTAATTACAAATCCCATAGTTTCCACAATACCCGTAGACGAGACACGGGTTAGGAAGAGCTGACCACTGAACCGCCACGTGGCCGTTGTTCCTAGTTTCAGAACTGTAGATTCTCAAAATCCCATCATTGTCTAGCTTCAAGAACCTAAACCTACTACCAATTTCGCGGTAATCATCATCACTGTAAAAGGTCTCGACTCCACCGTCAGGAAGAGTGGAATCGAAGATCACCAGAATTCCGTTAGTCCGTAAACTCAAGCTGGGGGACGATAGGTTCGAGCTGAGTGATGAACTTAGACCTTGACTCCAGTAAACCGTGCTATTATTCCACCTAAGGGTGAGATTTCCGCTTCTCTCCAACTGAAATGAGTAATAACCAGATTGGAGAACCTTACCAACGGTGAAATTCTGCGACTGTATGATCGTGTCTGTCGGGTTATCAAAGGAGGACCAGACTGGGACGCTTCTGTTGTTGAGGAGTATAAGGTTACCCGAATCTTCAAGGGACCCGGAAACGACGCCGAGACCATCCGTTCCGGAATCCCAGATGGTAGTGTTGGAGCCACTGATAAGGCGGAGTGAGCCGGAGGGTGAAAGGAGAAGGGATCCTCGAGAGTCAACGCTTCCTGCGTACCATACGGGAATGTTTCCGGCGAAGGATACAGCGGCGAGGAGCAAACCAGGGGAAGACGACTGGACAAAGGAGACAGAGAAAGTGAAATTGGAAGACGACCATGACTGGCTTGAATTGGATGCGTAAAGAACAGAGCCGAGAGGTATGGTAGAAGCTGAAAAAGACATTTGGAGGAGAAGAATAAGCAGAAATGAAGTAAGTAATGTCGGATATGGCATCTCCGCTGTTGTATACTTGTAGTTATTGTGAAGCTCCTCTATTCTCCGTTAATCATTTTGGGAGCGAAATGATGAATGACTGAAATTACTTATTTTCCTTTTTTCTAAATTAAAAATTTCTTAATTACTTTCCCATGTTATTTTCCAAATTTGACATTTCAAATGGGCTTTATTATGATTTATGAGGCTGAAATGACAGTGCCGTGCAAAGACTTTTACAAGTTTGTGACCAGCATTTTTCTTTTTAAATGAGATGCTCATTCTACAAATTTGCAATTAATAATTTGACTTAGATTTGGAAATATAAATATTTTTAAACGATAGAGCTCTTAATATATAAATGGACAAATTGTTGGAAACACACAAATTTTGAGTTTTCTAAGCTATACCACCATTTCATAACCAACCAATTAGATTAGGAATTCTAATGATAACTCTCCGATTTAGTTTGTTTCAGGTCAACACCTAAATTAATAGTATACAGAAAACTCATAAACTAATTTTATTAGTGATAAAATATTTAATTTATGGGTCTTCACAAAAATCAAACTTAGTTGATGGACTTTAGTACTCAAAAATCTAAAAGCATAATAAAATTATGTAGAGATTTAATAACTCAATTACATAAAATTAACATTTCAAACAAATAATGTAGATAAATAAGATAAATTTTATTTTAAAAATATGTACACAACTTACAATACACTTTGATGGTTTTTTAAAGAGAAATTCTTTTGGATAATATTAAAAAAGTTTCTATCATAAGTATATCACATAAAGGTCAAAATGACTAAAATATTTGTTAAAAATATAAATATATATTTATATTTTTAGGGTTAACTAGTTTATAAACTTCTTTTACAACTTAAATTCAGAAAGATATTATAACTCATTCGTGTCTTCATAAACATCTTTTACGAAAATGGTTTCCCAAAAAATGTTTTGAAAATATAAAAACTTACATACGTATTAATTATGTTCATATATTTATAGGAAGTATATATATTTATCATTAACATCTTTAAGAAACATAATTGGATTATTTTATCTTCTTGGGAAAAATAAAAATATTTTATTTCCATGTAAGACTATTTCTCAATAACAATACATGAATTTTTATTTTTAATATCTTTTACGACAATACAAGAATACTTCTCATAATTTATATAAGTAATATGTGTTTTTTCATGTATCATGCGCAGAAATAAAATTTTAAATTTAAATTAAATTATAAAATAATTTTTAATAGATTTAATAATTTGTAAGATTGATTAAAATTATCTTTACATTAAGTGATATATTAAAATATAATTTAATTTACACAAAAATGTTGTTATTACTATCATGATCTGTGTTTAAAAATTATTTAAAAATAAATATAAATATTCATACAATATTTATCTTTAATATAATGATTTGGGGTTCTTACAATATTTTAAAAATTTTGCCAAAATATCTAAAATTAATTATCCATGTTGCTATAAAGTATAATCTTTATATCATATAACAGTTTTTAACTGCAATATTTTATTTTATTTTAAAGAATAAGGTAATGAACCTCCTAATATATTATTTGATACATTTTTTTTTCAAGATTAACTTTTGAAAATGTAAACCACATATAATTTTGCAGAAAACTCTATTTGTAAAATTCAAAACATTTTAAATGCTATGATATATAGAACTTTCTTTATTTACAGTATATATAACAATTCAATTATAGGATATAAATTTAAAAATGAAATATTTTCTTATGATTGTACTATATTTAGATTAATTTTCATTATAAACTTTAATATATATATATATATAATACTAAAACAAAATTAGTTGATTTTTAATCAACTTTTTTCAAAGTGTAAGTTTAATATTAACTAAATTTTGATCCGCGCAACCGTGCATATGTTATTTTCAATTTTATATGTATATATATATATATTATATTATTATTTAATGTTAATCATATATTTAAATGTTTGTATTTCAAATAATATAATTTATAGTTACATGTTGTGAATAATCAGTTAAAAGGTAATTGCATCGCATATGCAAGGAAAAAATATTATTTAGATGAATGGATAGTGTACTGTTGACAAAATCATAATCCCAACATTTACCCCTGTGTTTAACACTACACTACTCCTGACAATTTCGTTTGCATGTTATAATTTTTTATAAATTATTTATTTTTTCTCTTTTGTCTCTTTCCTATGGATCTAAAGAAGAAAAGATTCAGAAACAAAAATTTGAGAGAAAGTTTATTAACTTCCGATCAACAAAAAGAATCGAGTTCTTGATATTTGTTAGGCTGTCATCCCAACATCAATAAAAAGAAATATGATACATCTTTCTAATTTTTTTTTTGTCAACTTTGATTTCATTGATTTAGCCCCTTGGGCAATATTACATTGGGTATCAGAAATTACAAATGAAATGAAGTCCAGCAAATTAGTATTATGCGGCCCAAATGAAGATCAATCCAGAAGCTTTCAGAGTGTTGACGAGTAAGTTTCTAAAGACATGTCGTACAAACACGCGTCTCACATGCGTTGAGCAGCAATCATGGCCGCACCGCACACCGTCACCACCGTATGTCTCCTGGCGTCTCCTTCCTAGCTTTATCTCTCCACCGCGCATAATACTCAGAATCGATAACTCCGATACCAAATGTAAAAGCCTTCCACTTCAACCGCAAATTGATGAGAAAGAAACCATGATTCACCGAAATTCTACCTGAGGATACTTAATTCAAGACGAAGAAAGACCCTTTGCCAGACCGCCTTAGAAAGCGCCGACGCTTCTGAATCATCTTCATACATGATTTAAAGCATCCATTAAAACTCGTCCTTATTTCCTTCAGAGACGCTTCGCCTCATGCCTATCGGCTGAACTAAATAACGAAGACTGATTCTCTTGGAAAAAATTAGAGTGAGCGTTGAAACATGTATCTGACCCAGAATCCTACGGGATGAGATTGAGAGCAAAGTGGAAAGCAAATCCTTTTTTTATTATTCGATTCAGAAAAAACAGAGATGAAAGAGAAGCTTGAAGCATAGCTCTGTTTTGGATCGAATAACACAACAAAAAATCGCCATCGCGAAGAAAGGATATCGCCAAGCGAAGCTAGAGAATCGCCAAAGCGAAACAAAAATCGATCCGATGGATCGAATATATTACAAATCTCTCTCTTTCTCTCTATTCCTTATGAAAGATATGATTTTGTGAACAAGGACGATAGAGAGAATTTCCTCTCTCTAAAGAGAGGAGAGAGAATCCCGTAGTACTCTTTCTAATTTATTATACTTTGATTTTTTTCTTTAGGTTTGATTTCAAAATTTGTTTTTTACTTTAGAATCTGTTTATTAATACCCACGGTAAAACTCGTTGCTCCGCCACGTCGCATCTCTTCACGTCCTTTCTCCGACAAGTCGCATCTCTGCTCTACCACCGCCGCGTCTCCTTGTTTGGCGACCGCTGCAACTCCTTGCACCTCCACCACCGCAACTCCACCACCCCTCTGTCTTTACGGTTCATTTCGCCTTCAGCGTCACCGGTCATCCAATACCAGACCGAAATATTTTATAATTCTTCTTTACTTTTGTTTGTCATATTCGTACTTGCGTTTAATTTCACTATCTGGTTTGAGTTTAATATCATTATCCAGTTTGGGTTTGTTTTGCACAATCCAGTTTGGGTTTAAATTAACTATCCGTTTTGGATTTAAATTGATAGTTGGGTTTACTATCCTGTTTGGGTTTAAATTTATAATCCGGTTTGGGTTTATATTTAATAATTTGTGTGGGTTTAGATTCACTACCCGGTTTGAATTTAATTTCACAATCCCGTTTGAGTTTAATTTCACATATGCTAATGTTAATGTATAAATATAGAGGGAGTTAATGTATAAATATATAACACTTTTAAGTATTAGGGACATCTGCGTAATTTTGCTACTACTTCTATATCCTACTAACTAAATAATTTTATTTTTGTATGGTTTGCTAATTAACTTCTATCTCATAGTTTTCCAGCCAGTTCACCCTTAATTAAAACTATCACATGTATTTTTTTTTTTATATATTTATCTTATTTTATTTATATTTTATTATTAAACAAATTAATGTGCATGAAAAAACATATTCTGAAATTATTTTGTATTTAGTTCATGTTAAATTTTGTAATATTTTTGTTTATTCATTTTAATAATATATTATTGTATATACAAAAATCTAATATATGTTAATGTTTATAAATGTATTGTAGTCTGTCATCAAATATTATTTTTAACATAAATATTTTATATGTATGAAAATAAAATTTATTAGCTATCAATTTAATATAATTTTATCATATGTAGTTCAATACAATAATTTTATTTTAACATGATCAGTTACGAATATAAAATAGATAAAAGTATGATAGAATTTTTATTTAAAATTTTATAAATAACAACCATATATATATATTAATGCATAATTGTATTTCATTTATAATTAAGAAATTATTGAAAATATTTAGATACTTTTTTGAAAATTAATATATTGTTAAAATATTAAGATCAACAAAATAATCTTCTTTTAATATGATTAATTTTGATTATATAATTGACAAGAATAAGATAGAGTATTTATTTTTTTATTTTATAAATGAAAATTGAATATATTAGAGTATAATAATAATATTTCAAAAGTAATCACAAAATTAGTTAAGATAGTTACATATAATTTTTGAAAATTAAGTTCTTGTTAACATATTTTAAACAGATCTTTGGAAAATGTTATTTTAAATATAATTAAAGTAGTTCAAATATTCAATATATTGTTCCTCTTATTTAGGTATGAAATACTTAAAATATTATGAAACTACTAGTTTTATTTAATTAAGTTTTTTTATTGTTAAATGTATAGCTGAATAAACAGTACACTTATTTAAAGTTATGGTTTTATAACAAAAATGTCCAAATTAAAAAATCACAGTTAAAAGAAGTCATGATTTCTGTTTTAATATATAAGATTACATCTCGAATCTAAATTATGGTAATAATTATTTACTTAATATTTTAACTATGATAATACTTATATACTGAATATTATATATGTTTTTAATTAAATTTTGTGTGATAAATATATTAAGCCATGTCATAATTAGGTAAGATCCATATCAGCAAAAATATGATGACACATAAGTAAATCAATTGGTAAATAAGGTATAATCGATTTTTTTTGTTATTTTGTCCTGGATTAATTTTGATTTAGTTACCGTTGAATAAGTTTGAATTATAGTATTGATCATTCTAAAAATTTATGGGCCATAAAATATACTTTTCATGATCATTTGAAAATCAAATGATATATATAGGATCCGAATAGTAAGATGCAGAATAACTAAAGAAAAATTCCAATGCGGTTCAAATAGTGACCAAAGTATATAGATACACAGATATATAGATATACATAACAATTTTTGGACCATTAATATTTTGAGATTATAGGCCAATACATTTTATTTCACTATGTACGAGCATTGATTGTGACTTTAAATCACAAATTCGATAGATAGTTAAGATGAACAACACTTATGAGAACACAAGAGATCAAAAAACCTATCCGATAGAAACCCCACACCGAACAACCCACAAACCGACCGAATATCCGAAACTGCGGAGGTTTGGGTCTTTTTTTTCTCTTTTGCCATCTCAGTTGGTCTTCAATTAAATTGGAATGAAAAACAATTGAAAGTGTCGAAACATGGTGTCACCGTGTCAGCGATAATTAATACACTAATTAAATCAGACTAATTTTAATTTATCTTATACTTTCTTTCTTCTCCAAACTTTCTTCAGTTCCGATCTCCTCCAAAAAAAAATTCGAACTTTGATTCATTTCAATGGAAAGCGGAAGAAGATACATGGACGACCCTTTCACCTTCACCGGAAACCCACCACTCTCGTCGTCTCCAATCACCGTATCTAATCCTCTCGACAGCTTTCTCGGCGAATCGACCTCTCGCTCTGGAAGCTTCGAAAGCGAGAGCATCAGCGAAGACGCCGATTTCGGACCTGAGAAACTCGCCGGGACCGTTGAGTTCTACGAGAGACACGTCTTCTTGTGCTACAAAAAGCCCTCCTTTTGGCCGGCGAGGATCGAGGCCTCCGAGTTCGATCGGTTGCCGAGGCTTCTCTCCTCCGTCGTGTCTGCCAGGAAGAGTGATATGAAGAAAGAGGTTAACTTTCTTTTAGTTCCTTTGAATCGTTAATGTAAGAAGAATCTCTGTGGTTTCAAGTGGATTTAGGGTTGGTCATTTCTGTAGTTTGATCCATTGGTTTGAGATTGTAGTCAGGAGTTTTGAAGGTGTTAATGAGTTAGGTTTTCATGTGGATTTAGGGCTCGTTTTGAATGTTAATCCCATAGCTACTCTAGTTTGAAAATGGACTTATTAGGTTTTTATTTTGATCCATTGGTTTGTGTTTCTAAGTCATGAGTTTAGAGATTTCAATGACTTGTGAAGTCCATTTGTGACTTTCTTATGATCTTGCATCAGTTATGAGTTATCTTTTGTTTTTTCTTCCGTTGAATTGCAGACTCTACTCACAATATGTGAGGGTCAT
>OVBX01004312.1:0-14863 GCA_900406325.1 Erucastrum elatum
GCCTGTCAGTCGATGTGCTGACTGGCATATCGGTCGATCCTATTGGTGCAGGTCTATCTGCAAGCTGCCTCTGAATGATTTTGATCTCTTTCTGAAGGTTCTCAATTGTGAACTCCATACTTTTGATGTCGCTCTGATAACTAATATTTTAAATTAATAACTAATGCTAAATTATAAAGGTTGTTATTATGTTATTGGTTTGTGAGTTTATACGGTGTTTGTTAAATGGTTTATTATCTGATACATCAGTTTGTTATACAAGACATGTTTTATTAGGTGATGCATATTTTTATATCAAATAATAAGCAAGAAGGGAGATTTAAAAACTGAGAAATGATGGGCACTACGAGATAAAGAAGAGAAGAAGTTCTACATTTGTTTGGAATTAGATGAATGCGAAAGAAATAAAAATAATAAGTTTCTGTTACTGATTATTTTATGTAAAGAAAAAAAAGTGTGAAAGGAAAGAGAATAGATAAAAGAAACAAACAAAAGAGAAATGAAATAAGAGAAAAATGAAACTTCCGCAAGTGAAATGAGGAAAAAGAGAGCCAGAAGAGAGAGAGAAGACTTGTGTCAGTGCATTTGCTTGTGGATGTGTCAGATGGAGAAGGGCATTTTCGTCCATTCTTGTACTCTATTGTATGAATTTTGTCTCAGCTGTCAATCAGATGGCAACTTTCTAATATAGACTTCATTTATGGGTAATCCACTAAATCTCTCATATATTTATAGCATCTAGTAATTGAATCTTAAAGGCTAATATAACTTATAACATATAATATTAAAGGTTAACTTAAAAAAAAATAGTCACTAACATTTTATGTAACAACTAATATTGTATATTAACTTTCAATAGATCAACAAGATACAAATATATATTAAAAAAGATACAAATATATTTTGATATCTAATAACTGAATATTAAAGGCTAATATAATTTTTAAATGTTAACTTAAAAAATATTCGCTAACGTTTTTATATAACAACTAACATTGTAAACTAACTTTCAATAGATCAACTCAGATACAAATATATTTTTATATCTAACAATTGAAGTTGACATAAATATATTTATAGCATCTAGTAATTGAATATTAAAGGCTAATATAATTTATAACATCTAATATTAAATGTTAACTTAAAAAATATTCGCTAACATTTTATGTAACAACTAACATTGTATAGTAACTTTCAATAGATCAACAAGATACAAATATATTTTGATATCTAATAATTGAATATTAACGGCTAATATAATTTTTAACATCTAATATCAAAGGTTAACTTATAAAATATTCGCTATCATTTTATATAACAACTAACATTGTACAGTAACTTTCAAGATCAACTCAATACAAATATATTTTGATATCTAAGAATTGAAGTTGACATAAATATATTTATATCATTGCAAACCATTAAAATACTTTAATGGAGTATTTTTCTTTGTCAGCGTCTAATTCTAGATGATTATACCAATTTGCTTTAGTGGTTACACAGTACATTAATTAAAATTCAGACACAAATTAGTTTTCAGCTAATATAACGTGTACCCACTAAATTGTATAGCTATACAGTGTCTAAAATCAACAAAAAAGTTAACCGTTAATATATTGGATACGTATAACACAACATCTTAACTGTTATATAATATATTATCGTTAACG
Organism: Erucastrum elatum; assembly: GCA_900406325.1. Classification (NCBI taxonomy): domain Eukaryota; kingdom Viridiplantae; phylum Streptophyta; class Magnoliopsida; order Brassicales; family Brassicaceae; genus Erucastrum; species Erucastrum elatum. The sequence continues at coordinate 1,671 of OVBX01004312.1, forward strand.
ATAATCCCAATTTGATCTTCATATTTTCTTTTTTCTTCTTCAACACATAGTCTTTTTATCAGTCAAGGCTTTATAATCTTTATAGTTGTTCTTGCTTATCTCTCTTAATTCTCTTGAATCTTGAATTTTGCTTACTCTATCTAATAATAAGAACATATATAAATTTAATAACATGCAATACATACTCAATGTTTTATAACGAAAAAATATTTGGCCATTGACCTGCCATTAATGTTATTTTGTGAAACTTACATGATCTAGTTAGTGCATGTTGTTTTTTTAAGTGAGAAGAAATTTTGATTTTTTGGCAGATTTAATAGATTTTCTATAACCAAATCATTATTAGGTGAAGTGCGTGCCCTACATACTCTACACCTGCACATAACTCTATTTTCTGACATCTCGATCCCAACACCACTTCTTCTCTCCTCTGTAAGGACAAAATCGTCCAAATTGATCCAAAAGGATAGTCACAAATCTACTAAGAATTAATGAGGACATTCCTGTAATTTATACTGCAAGTGGGTATATTCTACTAAATATCTCGTTTTTATATTGGTCTCCTCAAATAATAAAAAGGGATCAAATAAAAGTCATGAATTTAAATGACTGCATGTTGATCAAATATATTTATATATACTTTACGAGCTCGAGCTTTTTGGAGGGAAGATTCGAGTTGGAGCTCAAAACGAAGAAGATCGTCGTAGGTCAAGAGATTCAAGCCATGTCCTCCGTATAGCTGGAGATTCATTTTAAGATTCTCTATCTCTCTCATCATTGACTCTTTCGTCTCCGCACAATACAATATTCCGTGATCATGTGACCAATTTGTAATGACATATATAATCCATGAATTGAAAACTTGTGAAGGTAAATCTTGCAATAAATGAATTAGAATACTTTTAATATTACTGGGTGGAAACTGTCAACTGCAGCGGCATGTTCTTCTTTTGCCATTTGATATTGCATATGAGATTTCTCCATGCTGATGTTAAAAAATAAAATAAAATTGGAAATTTATATAAAATAAAAAAATGTTAATATAACCTATTATAAGTTATAACAAACCAAATATACTAACCCCCTTTATTATAGCAACACAATTTTGTGAGACCCTTACATAATTTAAATCGATCATTGCTCCTTTTGTTTAATTTTTTAGTCGATCATTAATTGTTTTATTTCTTAATCGATCATTAATAGTTAAGTTACAGCTCTCTATTTACCAAAAAAAAAGTTACAGCTCCCCTTATTAGTCCTTAGATATATGAATGAACCAAAAGCAGATAAAATAAATTAGTTGACCTTATTACTAATCAACTTTGAAAAGTCATACAACAATATTTATTTATTCACCATAAATATATGAAAGAAATAAGTCAAATAACTAATAGGAGACGAACCATATATCTACTTTATTGAAAGAGAATGAGTCTAAATAAATCTACTTATACAAGGTTATTGGATATATTCACTAAATAATTATTATTTTTGATCTTACCTATATTTCCTTAACTATACAATTATCAGTAACCTTATATTTCTCTAACAAAACAATAACGTTTGTATTGATTACTTGACATATTATGATGCACCAAAGATTTATATATAACTTAATTATACTAAAACACATCTAATCAAAACGTGACTCATGAGTCCATACCATAACATGACAAATGAATTCCAGTACCAAAATATATAACGTATTTTTCGTGCCACCAACTATACATGATAGAACTTTGCTTCTTAGATGAAAAAAAACTCTTTGAATGTATTGATCATTTTAAATCATAGCTTCTCTTTGATTAATACTTTAAATAATTTCAATTTGATTTTAAACAAAGCTATTTTTGATACTTTAGCTTAATAATATATCTAAATCAATACTATAGTTAGAATATTTGGTTAAGAATATATTACAGATAAGATTTTGAAAATATGTACTATTAAAAGAAAATGATTTTTAAAATCTATTATAAAAAGGGTTGTTGCATCCATATATAACTTTTTTATCATACCCTTAAGGACATTATTCTCTAATGGGACACAACCCACGTTCATTATTCTCTTACAACCAAGTTTATTCTCCATGGACCTCTTTCTGTGAATTCCCCAAAATAGCCTTAATGAATTTGGATTAAAATAAATAAAACAAAATTGCACAAAATTGAAAAGAAAATCTGGCTCACGACCAATGGTTCTTCGGACTCGTCGTCTCCAAATCACATCTCCTCTACGTCTCTAAAAATTCGACGGCAACACACGGCGTCCCCGGTCCCAACTGCTTGGGTGCTCGGCGTGATCTCGACTCCATGACCTCTGCATCGTGATGAAGCTCTTCATCCACCGTGGTCTTCTCCTCTATGACCAGAACAAGGACCCTATGAAAATACGGCACCGTGGCGATCTCTGACTCGTCTGTCCGTAAAAACCGACCTGCTCAACCCCGCATCCGTCATTAGCCAAGCTCGATCTCCTCCAATGGAGACTTCTTCAATATTTTCAATACAGGCCCACAAATTATTGATTATTCACGACTGCGACCCAACTATTAAAACATGCAGATTAGTCCTCTTGATTTAGTCCCAAACATTTTAATGGAACAGATAAGACCTCTTCAGAATTGCACGATGGTCCCTTGTCTTTTGGTGATTTTCAAATCAGCCACAGACTTTATAATTTGTATGAATAACTTCAAGATTTCGTCTCAAATTTCTCAAGTGTACATTATAAACCTGTCAAATGCAAATGAACAAACAAATGCATCCTAAAATGATTAAAATAAGCTGAAAACAAATATTAAAACTAATCAAAATAGTGAGATATGATGATTTTTTGATCTTTTAATTGTTCATTACAAACCCTATTATATATCAATGGACGCATAAATACAAGATATACACCTAAATAAAATCTTAAATGATTACAGTAGAACCTCTATAATTTAATAATCGATACATTAATAATTTTTATATGTTAATAGATTTTGTCGGTCCCAATTTGGGCCGATTCAAAATTTGACACAAATATATAAAAACTTAGATGATGCTTTTTGAAAATTCTATGTAAATATTAAAATAATAAATTAATAACTTATATGTATACATTTTTATATAAGTAAGAATCTATTATTACATTTTTGTTTTATTCACAATGGAATTATCTCTTTATTTTCTTAACACTTAATATTTTTTATGAGATTTAGTAATATTATATGTAAAACCACATTTATTTTTTATGAAATATATATTATATATACACAAAATAATACAATAAAATAAATATAAATGTTACATTTTTTTTAAAAAAAATAACAATTAATGTATATACACTAAAATCAAATATTTTTCTTTTCTTAAAAAAATCTTAAAATAAAAAATCTAAATAAGAAAACTTGTGTAAATTAATATCTCTATAAATTAATAAAATTTCAAAGTTCCAACATTATTATTTATGTGATGTCATACTGGTACAACTTGTATAACAATGTGATGTAATACTAGGGCAACTAGTACAACTACATTATATACATGAGGAAAGAAATACTGGTACAACTGGTAAAACTTCTTCAAATATAACATTTTAAAACTCCATTTAGCTTTCTATAGTTAAATAACAGCAGACTATACAAGTTGGAATGTCTTTAGAGTGGTCCATCCTAATTATTTGAAGTTTTACCAAAATGTTTTTTTTTTGTAATTATTACATAATCACATAAGCTCTCTTGATCTACCTTATACTTTAAATGTTTGTTTACTATTTTTTAATAGCAAATAATTAAAAATGCTATATTTATCTTTCTAAGTCTCTAAACCCCAAATAGCTTTTAAACCCTAAACTCTCTATATATAAACTTTAAACTCTAATTATTTTAACAACAAATCCTAAATTTGACCTCAAATATCAAATATAATTCCAAAAGTTTATCTCTTATTCAAAAGTTAATCATAAATTTCAATACACTAAACCTTTAGCACTCAAACCCTACAATCAAACCTTTATCATAAACTTATAACTTTAAATGTAAAATCTTAAACCTAAATAAAAACTTTTAAAATTTAAATCTAACTCTCAAGGAAATTCAAACATATTTTCAAAAACCACAAATATAATGTTTACAAAGTTAAACATCTTAACTAATTTCATTTTACTTCAAACCTTAATCATAGTCCAAACTCTTATATAAAACTGAATCATAAACTATAAAAGTTTAAAAATTTCAATCTTTTTACAAACATTAACACCAAATTATAATTAAATTAATTATATATAATTGTTTTTGTCGAAATTATATATAAATATTTAACTTAATTACAACATTAAATGAAAAACAGTTTTTAATGGGTTAATTTTGGCCCTTGATGGATTTCAATCCAAAGGTCAGAAATTAATGTTTTATTTATCTTTGTCTCTTTTTCTTATTGGTCAATCTTTTAAGCACAAGGATAGCTATTTTGACCATTGATTATTTTTGATCCTATGGCTAGAATCACAGATCTCACATCTCTATCTCTTATTTCCTTCTCCAACGTTTCACGTTTCATCTCTTTTTCTTTCTCAATCATCACCACAAACACACACCTCCGCCGTACGGCCTCCTCCATTCGTTCGCTGTCCTAACATCACCACCACCACACGTTTGCCGTCCCACCACCACCACACCTCCATGGTTCGAACTCTATCTCTCTCTATATGTATGTATCTCTGCCTCTACTTCTCTCTCTGTTTTTGAACTGCTTTGATTTGGTATTGGGATGGATGAGGTGGAACCGGAGAAGAAGAGATGCATAGAAGGATAGAAGACAGACGCGAGTGGAGCCGAGCAAGAAGAAGAAGATGAGAGACGAATCAGAGATTTTGCAGGTGAGGATCAGAAGAAGAAGACGCCGTCTTGGTGGTCGAGCGTGGTGGCTACATCACTCAGTCATCCTGAAGAAGCTTGATGGAGGTTGTCTCACGTGGTGGTTGAAGGCGGCGGCTGAGTTAGAAGGAGATAGGTTTTGTTATTAGGTTTAAACGCTTTAGGTTTAGTTTCTATTTTTTTTCTTTGGTTTAGCTTGGTTTAGTTTTTTTTGGTTTAGCTTGGTTTAGTTTGTAACCCGGTTAACTAATTTTGATATATAAAAGTTTTTAAATATTTTTATTTGTATTTTTTGTTTTTTACTTTTTTTTTATTTTTTAATAATACAAACAATAACAAAAAAAATACGCTATCAAATATAATTAATTGCTTTTAGAAAAATGCTATCGTAGCGGAAGAAAAGATAGCAGTGCTAAAAATCGCCATCTAAAGTGCTTAATCTATTATGACGGGCAATGATAGAGCGTTTCATAAACCGCTATCGTATCGTTAGATAGCGTTTTTCGTCCGCTAATAAAAACCATTTTTCTTGTAGTGATAGTTTTTTTGTAATTAATAAATTTTTTTTGTAATTATTACACAATCACATAAACTCTCTTGTTGCATTCCCACATTATCAACCAGTGGCATATTCATCGGATGTAAGTATAAGTGAACTTTAAAACTGTGGTCACTTTCTCAGGGCTGTTTTTATAAATGGTCTCCGTTATGGGGAAACAAGAAGGTGAATGTATGCAAGTTGCAAAAAAAAAATTTAAAACTGTGATATAGTCCCGAAATACATGCAAATATGTCAAACACTGCTAATGTACACTAAAGAAAGTAATGAGATCCATCCTTATAAACCATAATATTACAAGCAATCTACAACTTAGATGCTACTCAATTTGTCACTCAGCCCCTTATTTATATAATTTCAACAAGACATTATAATTTTAAGACAAATTCTAAAAAAAAAAACTTAAACAAGACATTGTCACTATTATTAACTAATACTAGATTCTGATCAGCACACCCGTGTGCGGGTAATTTTTAATTATATATATATAGTTTATTTAATATAACAATTAAACATATTAGTTTTTTTTTGATAAATTCTATAGGCTGAATGGGCCACGGGAACTAAACATATTATTATAATTTACTGTTTTCTATTATTTATTTTGATTTTATACATTTTACAATATTTGGTACATATTTTTACTTGAAAATAAAACATGCTGAAAATATGAAAGGAATTGTTTTAAAAGGATTTCATATATTTTATGAAAAGATTTGGTAATATTCATATTCAACCAAGAAACAAAGAATATTAAGAAAGGGTTGATGTGAAGATACATTATCTCATCGTGGTCTAAACTAACTTTCATGTTTTCTCTAAATTATGAATCTGCATTTTGCTAAGCACCGACTTAGGTTCGTTATAAGACAATTGTACACAATTTTTATAAGTTTGATTCTGAATAATATAGCACATGTGATTATGATATGGGCCATGATGTATAATCAGCCCAATAAGTTTGATTTTTATTCCAATCGAAACGACGAAAATTGCGGGTTGAAACATGATTGAAGATTTGATAAAAGCGAAGTTAGCTGCATAAACGACTGTGTTTAATGATCAGTGGCATAGAGATGTAATTATTATGGAAAAATCAGGGTTAATTTCTTTTTGTACTTCTGTTTTAATAGATTATAGATAGATGCTTCAAAAAAAATATTGAATCTTTTGGAATTGATATGATCGAGTGACGCCTGAAATGATGCTAATATTATATGATTTTGTTTTGGATCTGAAGGAATTGTAAACTTTTATCCAGCATCATTTAGATAATGAATTGAATTTTTTTTAATTTGATACTTGATATGGAAAAGCTGTGTGAAAGTAAATTTGAGCGGTGAAATCGTTACATGGTTTGTCAAAAACGAGCGGAACGAATTGAGTTCTCATTGTACATCAAGAATTGCCCACAAGAAACTAAAGTCTGGTGTGTCTCCCACAAGATGATCCTCATAACGCAACCAAGAAGATGTCGCCTCAATGATCTGAAACATCATTGCATTGATTGTTTTTGCTATAATCGGTTGGAGAAAAATCAACGCCCAAAGTCATCCGGCCAATTTCATACTTCACAATTTTCATTATCTACAGTTTTCATTTTACTTTCTTTTGCTCTGTTACAATTTCCCCTATCAATATTTCTCGATCCTTTAGAATGCTTGGACGTTTAAATTATTAGTGGCTTAAACAAACCACATGTTAGTTTTGTAGATAATATTAATACATTTTTTAGACAGCTGGTTTAAGAAAAAAGCATAAAAATATAAAGTAGTAGATTTAGGGGGAGGGTCCATTAAATTAGTAACTAATTTCTAATTTGAAAGGAAAATTATAAACCAAAAGAATCTACAATTTGGCCAGTTAAACACCATAACTGTTGGCAAAAAAAACCATCACTTAAAATTAATTAATATTTTTTCATTCTTCTCATCACTTTATATATAGATTTCCAATAAAAAAAATCAATACTAAAAATTTTGATTTGCATAAGACAAAAACAATGAATAGTTTAAAATTATTTTATAAATGTATAGCTACTTATATTCTTATAATAGATTATAATATTTATATATTAAACTAAATATACTAAATGTATAATTAAATTTAGAATTTCAACAAAAATTCTGGGCGTAGCCCGGACCGACCCTATATATATATGTATATACTTATTTTTAAATAGATTAAATAAAAAGTATATTTTTATATTTAGTCCCAACATATTCAATTGGTGCGAAAAAGTCTGCTACGATAAAAGATTATATTTAGATAAATGTATTGTAAAGAGAATTATATTAAGTTTGCATCTACATAAATATGGACAAAATAAATATTGTTTGGTGGTAAAACCGTAACTGCTTGTTTTTATTTTAATAGTTTGAAAAATATAGTGATGGCCATCATTATATTTTCTTATAACAAATTAATTAGGAAATAATAAGTTTATATATTAACCTTGTAACTAAATTAAATAAAAATTGTTAAATAATTGTTAACTAACTTTGGACATCAAGTAAAATTTAAAATCTTATATGATTTGAGGGTGTTGAGAGAGGAATAAAGAAAATATCAAAACAACATCAGCTTCTTTTGAAAAATTCTCAATTTTTAGTTTATTTTCATAAATATATCTCCAAAGGAGAAAAATGACCAAAAATGACTTTATTGAAAGATAAATGTGTATTTATAACCCTGAGGTTAACTAATCTAATACTTAAAGTTTAGTGTTAAGGGGTGAGTTTTAGGATAAGTTCAAATGTTTAAAACTAAAAATTAAAATTAAAATTTCAAAACAAAAAGAATCTATTTTGTCATTTTATTTTAAGAGGATTTCTTTTTTTTGAATTGATTTTTTAAGAGGATTTTGTTTTTGATAAAAACTTAAAAAGCTAATTGAAAACATTTTCCCTTTTGAAAAATTTCTTTAGATAGCTTTTTAGTTTATTTTCACAAAAATAGCCTCCAAAGGAGAAAAATGACCAAAAAATACTTTATTGAAAGGTAAATATGCATTTATAACATTTGAGTTAACTAATCTAAAACTTTGGGTTTAGTGTTAAGGGGTGGAGTATTAGGGATAAATTCCAAATTTTAAAAATAAATTAAAATTAAAATTTTCAAAACAAAAAAAGCTTTTTTTGTCATTTTATTTTAAAAAGACTATTTTGTGACAAAAAAAACTTTAAAAAACTATTTGAAAGAATTGTCCGTAACTTTTTCAACCAGTAATTATTAGCAAATTCTTATTCAGTTCTCCATATTTTGTATTAAAGGGAACTGAAAAGAGGAAATTTTGAGTTAAGAAAAAACAGCTAGACTATCGAGAATGGCGACGGCGAACGGCAAACCTAATGGTGATAATGGCGACGGCAAACCAAAGGGGCCTATCGAGATCCAATCAACGACGAAGGCGTCTCGCGAGATCCGGCCGGCGACTCCCGAGACCCAATCAACTGCGACTCGGCGAACACGGTGAAGGAAGCACTAGTTTCTGATCTGACGGAAGGAGGCGGTTCTCAGGTGGGGGAGGGTGAAACAAATCAGAAGGTGGGGGAAGTGTCTGACGATGGTGGTAGGAAGGTTTCGTATTCTTCAGTCCTTGTGGAAGGGTCCTCTGCCCCTGCTCTGTCTCTGGAGTTTGTGGTAAAGGATGGTGTTGCGAGGGTGGAGATACCAGAAGAATTGCTGGAGGATACAGAACCTCTGTGGAAGTGTTGTCTAGTGGGGTATTTCATGAATGAGGCTCCACACATTGGCTCAATTCATGCCACTGTGAATCGACTATGGGTGCAGCCAGGGAGGAAGTCGAGAATTGATGTCCACTTTATTGCTAAGACAATTGTTCTCTTTAGAATTGAGGATGCGGCTATCAGGAACAGAGTGTTGGCGAGGAAGTTTTGGCATATATCGGAGGTGCCTTTAATGGTGGGGATTTGGTCTCCCGAGACAGCGAGCTCCCCTCCTGATTTCTCAGCCATTCCTCTGTGGGTTGATCTCGCAAATGTCCCTGGCTATCTCTACTCGAAGAAGAGCTTGGGTTTTTTGTCTCGTACTGTGGGGAAATTTGTCAAGCTGCACCCTAATACTGAGCGCTGCACACGAATGGATGTTGCTAGAGTTCTTGTGGAAGTTGATTTAACAAAACCATTACCTAATAAGATCAGTTTTAAGGGAAAGTATGGTTCGGATGTACTGGTCTTGATCAGTTACCCATGGCTTCCCCCTCGCTGTGTTTCTTGTACACGTTGGGGACATACTGAGCAAAACTGCACGACCCAGTTGGAGAAGTCCCATGTGAGGGATCAGGTCGATGGTGAAGAGGGAAAGCTGTTGGGTGAGTCTGCTGTGCTGGAGGGTTTCACTTCAAAATAGGTACCGGAAACGTCAGGTGCTATTATTATGAGAAAACTGATGGCTGAGCTTGAATCTGTTTCGGGTGAAAAGAATTTATCTGGGATCACTCTTCCTGGAAACGTGGAGGAGCAGGTGAGCGATGGGCATAAGGTGGATTCATAAGGAGGTAAATGGGAGATTGTCTCAGGTGAAAATAATGGTGTGGGGATGAGGGAAAAGGAAAATATTTCTCAGGGTTGCTTATCACCAAACGGGTTTCAAGCGTTACAAGATTTACGGGAAGAGGGAGAGATAGACGAAGTGGATGCCGAAGATGACTCTTTGGAGGAGGATGGAAATGACTGTAGTAACCTGGTTCAACATGAGAATCTGAACCAGTCACCTCCTGCACGCTCTGAGCAGTCAAATGCTCTAGCAGCTAGTACTGGGGTTTGTCTTCATCAGAGGCAGGGAAGTTCTCTCCGCAACAGAGGTAGAGGAACAAAGAAGCCGATAGTAAACTCTAAAAGTCTGGTCCATGCATTTACACAGCAGCAGAAGGGTTATAATACGACAAAGAAAGCTTCCTCCCGGAAGCCATGACGTCATCAATCTTTGCTTGGAACATGCGTGGGTTCAATATGCCACGCAAACAAAGGACAGTCAAACACTGGGTTAATGCAGCGAAATTGTCTTTTGGGTGTTTGTTAGAAACAAAAGTGAAGGTTGAGAATTTTCAGAAGGTTTTTGTTGTTACTTTTCCGGGGTGGAGCTATGTTCACAACTACTCTCACCATAGATTGGGAAAAATCTGGGTTGTTTGGTCTGATGATGTTGAAGTCTGTCCTGTTCTGGTTAGTGCTCAAATGATCACCGTCTGGATAAAATATAAAAGTTCAGGGGACACGTTCTTGGCCTCTTTTGTCTATGCATCAAACTGTGCAATGGAGAGAAGGAAACTCTGGAGGGAAATGGAGATGATAAGTGGATCAGTGGCAGGAAACAATAATCCATGGATCATTCACGGCGATTTCAATGTGGCTCTGTCAGTGCAGGAGCACTCTCGGGCTATGGCTACACGTTCAGACCTCAGCACGATTCAGGATTTTCAAAGTGTTGTTCATAAGTGAGATATGATGGACCTAGCTACTGTTGGCCCCTCTTTCACATGGACAAACAACCAAGATGAAAATCCTATAAGCAAGAAACTTGATCGAGTTCTTGTAAATACCTGCTGGATCAACGCTTTGCCACACTCGTTTGCAACGTTTGAGTCTGGAGGGGTGTCAGACCACATGCGTATGCATACGCAGTTGCGGGAATTCTTACAGGTAAATATGAAGCCGTTTAAGTTCTTCAACCATGTCACCACTCACCCACGGTTCCTGGAAGTTGTTGCTCGGGTCTGGAACGATACTGAGCCTCTGTTCTCATCAAGCTCAGCGCTTAGACGTTTCCATGAGAAGTTGAAGTCTTTGAAATCAGAGATGAGAAGTTTGAATCGGGATATGTTTGGTGATTTTTCAGGACGAGTGAAAGCAGCATATGAAGACCTGTGTATGAAACAAACAGAGGCAATGCAGAATCCGCAAACTTCTACGTTTGAAGCTGCATCTGATGCTTGGAAGCATTGGCACCATATCTCTGGAGTGGAGGAACAATTTTACTACCAGAAATCAAGAGTTCAGTGGATTGGACTAGGTGACAGGAACTCGGGATTTTTTCATCGAGTTACTCAAAGCAGGAATGTGGGGAATACTATCCGGAAAATAGTTACAGCTGATGGCACAATTCTCACCTCCCTACCTGACTTCAAGCGCGAGGCTGTTTCACATTTCAAGACTTTCTTATATGGATCTGACCCTAATGTCCAACGTGTCGCTCCGGAGGTGCTCTTTGAGCTCATTGACCACCATTGCTCCAGTGAAGATGCATGTAGGCTTATGAGGCCCATCCAGGCTGCTGAGATCAAAGAAGTTCTCTTCTCTATGCCCCGCAACAAAGCTCCGGGACCTGACGGTTTCCTATGGAATTTTATAAAGCGGCTTGGCTGGTGATAGCTAAGGATTTTGTTACAGCTGTGCAGTCTTTCTTTACGCATGATTTCATGCCGCGGAGTATTAACGCTACTCTGCTCTCTCTGGTCCCGAAAACTACTGCTGCTGAAGCTATGTCTGATTTTCGTCTGATTGCTTGTTGTAATGTGATTTATAAGGTCATCTCGAAGATTCTGGCTAGTAGACTTAAAGCCACTCTCCCTGCTGCTATTGAGCTGAATCAATGTGCCTTCGTAGAAGGCCGTCTGCTGCTGGAAAACGTCTTGCTAGCCACCGAGTTAGTCAAGGACTACCACAAACCGCAGGTATCATCGAGGGCAACAATCAAACTAGACATCTCAAAAGCTTTTGACACTGTGAATTGGTCATTTATTGAAGACACACTACGTGCCATGAAGTATCCAGATCTCTTTGTCACTTGGATTATGCGTTGCATTGATACGGCAGCGTTCTCAGTCTCAGTTAATGGTGAGCTCGAGGGTTTCTTTTCCAGTAGTAGAGGTGTCCGTCAGGGGTGTTCCCTCTCACCTTACCTCTACGTCATTATCAGTAACGTTCTCTCCAAACTTCTCAACAAAGCGGCCGCTGCTGGACTTATAGGCTACCATCCCCACTGTAAAGAGGTTAACCTGTCCCATTTGAGCTTTGCGGATGACATTGTTATATTTACTGATGGTACCCCTTCATCTTTGAGGAATTCTTTGGGGGTTTTTGAGGAGTTTGGGAACATGTCGGGTCTGAGAATAAATGTGGTGAAGTCTACAGTATTTGCTGCAGGTCGGAGGAAAGCTCTCCTTGAGCATGATGCAGTTGCGGCAGGCCTGTCCGTCTCAGCTCTTCCCATTAAATATCTTGGTCTGCCTCTGACATCAAAGATTATGTCCAGAAGTGATTATGAGCCGCTGCTCTCCAAGATCAGAAATCGTTTCCTCTCTTGGACTAGTAAAGCTTTATCCTATGCAGGGCGCTTGCTTCTCATAAAGTCGGTTATTACAAGTATGACAAACTTCTGGTGTGCGGTTTTCTGCCTTCCCCAAGCATGTATTGATGAGGTTGAGAGCATGTGCTCTGCTTTTCTATGGAGTGGTAACCCAAATGACTCCTCTAAGGCTAAAGTAGCGTGGAAGGATGTATGCTGCCCGACTGCAGAGGGGGGTTTAGACATTCGACGAGTTAATGAAGTGTGCACAGTATTCATGTTGAAGCTCATTTGGCGCCTCTTCTCGTGCTCAAAGTCTCTGTGGGGAGAGTGGACGCAGCATTATCTACTCCATGGGGAGACTTTCTGGGATGCAAAGGAAACAGGTTTGAGCTTGATCTCATTCAAATTACCCTAGGAGTGAATTACTCTCTCAAATAAGAGGTTCAGATGTAGTACTTATGG
>OVBX01004313.1:4216-14863 GCA_900406325.1 Erucastrum elatum
AATAAAAAAATATAGTTTTGCTTTTGTAAACATCGAAATCATTTTTTTTGCGAAACAAGAACAGTAAACCGGTTTCATCTTCTAGATTTTTTAGTGAGGAATATGAAGTCGATTTGGGGATTTAGTTTCACGAAAAAGGTATTCAAACTGTTTAAAGAAGTAAAATAACGTCATTTGACTAATTTTTTGAAACGACATCGTTTAGAGGGTTAACGGCATCAATTTTTATAATGATTTTAACAGTTGACTATTCAAGTTTCTTAAATGACTGAGTCAACAAAACATGAGAGTTAAAACGGCCAATATTTGAAAGTTGAAGATTTTTTTAACTCAAACATAAGTTGAAAGTTTTTTTGGCTTTAATTTGAAAGTTCAGGGTTTTAATGGCTGTTTTCTCCTTAGATAATCATATATATTCAATTTCTCTTCGACAGCAGACAAGTATATATTCTTATTAAATAATCATATATATACAATTCAAAACATTTTAGTATTTGATTTATATAACTTAAAATATTATATTATTAAATCTAAATAGTAAATACCAAAAATATGACAAACAAGTTCGATCAATACATCCATAAAAGTGAGAAATTTTCATATATTTTTTAGTTTTGTGAGAGTCATTATTAAGGATACGATTCAGAGAAATTGAAGATGGAAGTTGAGCTCGAGCTGAGAGAATTCAGAGAAGAAGAAGATGAAATGAAAAACTTTATTATCTTTCATAAACTGTATGTACATTCCGTTTCACTGTATATAACAACCTGGTTAAGCATAAGGAACCTTAACCAGTGTAAACCAATAAATCAATTTGAACTAAACCGGACGATATAGCTAATAGTCATGTATGAGTGATAAATTCTACTTTCCTTTCTAAACCAGCCAAAAGCCAATTTATCTTTGAAATTTTGATCATGCATGTAGCATTATTTGTGGAGTTTAACACTGTTAACCTAGCATTTGAATTTTCAATGGACTAAGAGTCTTGGGAGATGTCTACCGCCGCTTGTTCAAGCTTTACGGTGGAAATGACCGAAGTTTTGAGGTAATAACTGATAAGCATTTATTAGAATGGCCACACGTTCATGTCATGTTATGTCTATTCAGGGTCCAAATGGCAATACGCGGAACAACTGCTATGTAGAAATCTTCCTTAGTCTTTTCGGTGTTAAGTGTCTCGTACGTACTCTTTAATCACATTATTTTATCCATCTTTATTATGAAAGATCGAGACATTTATTTTCTTTGATTGACTTTATTAGCTAAACATAATTATACGGAGATGATATGATCAAAGATGATAAGATGAACTCAATGATCTTCAACAGTTGACAAACTCGTAGTCAACATTTAAGTTGCCACGAGCGTATCCCTGTCCGTCAGTATCAATCTGTTTGAAAACGGCATCGTCTAAGTCTAAACCGCCGTTGCTACACTGATCCACGATTCTCACCGTCGCTTGCGCTCTAGTCGCAGTATTCGTCACCTGCATTTGCGTTATGTTTTTTTTTGCTTATTAATGATACTTCTAACTCCAAGACATTAAGAGCACTAAAACATGGTATATATTTATATCCACGATCCACTACTTTTTTTTATTAAGGCGTTTCCAAAACGTAACATTTGAATTTAGTGTTCTGAAAATCGGTTTAGTTGGCAAATCGATCATAAACGAAATAATTTTTCTTAACCGATAGTTTTTTAAAAAAATTAGAAAAAAATTGGTCTATGATGTACTTATGCACTCATCTATGTATTGACCAATATAAAACTTTTAATTACAAACTAGTACTTTTTTAACTTTTTTTTGGTGTAAGCTGATTTTTTAAACATTGTTTGAAATAGATAAATTGACTTACCCTTAAGCATCTACCGCAAGAGTCACGACCACGCGGTCCAGCCGGACCGCAGAAAGCTGTCCAGCCGTACCTTTGACGCCACTCAAGTGGTTGGTTCCCATCCCATGTCGAGCAATACGCACTTACTCGGTAAAGATCCCACCCGTTTTGTGCTGGGTTGTAGAAATGGTAAGTCGCTCTTACGTTAGCGGATTGAGCGGCTGCTTTCGCAGCAAACGCACATAGCAACACAAACAAGCATATGCTAAGTCTTGACATGTTTTCTCTATGTTGTTTATTAGTTTAGAGAGTGGTGGATAGAATTAAAGTATTTTGATCAAACTCTATTTATAGAAAAGTAGGGTACGACAAAATGACTAGTTTAGCCTAGTAAAAGATGTGGACCGTCGTTGTGTTTACTTTTCTTTGGCGTTGATTTGAGTATTCAATGTACTCCCTATTGTTGGAAGACTTTTCTAGTCGTTTGTTACACATTCCATGGCTGTTGAACTTTCTTCAATTATAAGTAACGAGGAAAAAAGAAAAGTTTTTTTTAAAATCATATGTATAACTATAAATTGTACTTTTCTTTGGCTTTGATTTAAGTATTCATTTTTTTTTAAACACTTATGCAAATATGGTTATATTATAAGATTTACTTAACACAACATTGTATNTAAATCATATGTATAACTATAAATTGTACTTTTCTTTGGCTTTGATTTAAGTATTCATTTTTTTAAACACTTATGCAAATATGGTTATATTATAAGATTTACTTAACACAACATTGTATCGGTCCTATTAAATATAGGTTTAATACCATGTTCTATAGCATGAAGAGTACCTAAATCAGATATCCTTATAGTGTACACTATAATTGAAGACAAAATGTAAAAGAAAATTTGTAAATTTGTTTTATCTTCTAACTAATAATTACGTAACAAGATCATAGATGCACGGGAAGAAAGGACTTACCATGTGAACACTATTCAAGGTAAGTAAAAACGTGCACGTCTTTGCTAAGACCACCGTTTATGTAGTATAAGTTATAACCGTCGAAGTTAGTCCTGGTTCATGACCATACTTTCAAAAAGAATCATGACCAATTATTTTCTAAACATCTAGCTGTGCGATATCCTCCATTGGCTTCTTTAGTTATTATGCATAGTTGCTGGATTTGCACTAGTGGTATTAGTATCTTTAGTAATATTCGAAAATTCAAGAATATCTCTTTTATTGATAATTTTAAAAACTGCCAAGAACAACACAAACATATCACTCGACATAGAGGTCTTTTATTATATTGTGTTGATAGATCTTGATCTCGAGCATCATTAATTACATAATATCAAACGCGATCAGTGGCGGAAACAAGGATGTTTTTGAAATCAGCAGACTGATCAATGAGTTCATTGCCACAGTCAACAAACTGGTAGTCAACAATGAGATGGCCTTTTCGGTAGCCATCACCATCGGTATCTATTTGATTGAACATTGCAACGTCCAAATCCAATCCTCCATTGCTGCATTGGTCCACAATTCTCACCGTTACAACTGCATTAGTCCTTGTGTTCCTCACCTGCACCCATTAAGAATCAGCAGTTAATCACACCGCGGTTTTTAGAAACCAGCTTATGATTTGTACAAAAACAAAATTACGCTTATATATGATTCCTTCAAATTCACTAACACACCACAAATGACATCATTAAAAGTCAATATAACGTGTTTATATATAGGGCAAATAACTTAGATATCACGAAAAAATATGACAGAAATAGCACACAAAAATAAAATTCTCTAGAATAACCCTAATTAAAAATTAAAATGCTTTAATTACTCTAAGTCCTAAACTTTTACCCCGACATCACCTTCTGAATACCAAATCTTAAAACTTAAATTTACATATAAAATAAAAATCTATTTATAATTTTTGAACTAATGTTATTTTGAGAATTGTTTTCCTAATGAATTATTTGTGTCTAGAGTATTTTTTTGGGTCTAAATGTTAATATTCTAGAGTATTTATCTTATATAAAGTGAAAATAAAGTTATATTAAGAAGCAAAAAGTATGTGGAGTGTGTGAAACTAAAAAAAAAAAGGTCTTGGTTCTGAACAAAAGCAAACAGAATTGAAACAAGGCATGTGTAACTTGTATAAGATTCATAAGTACTGACCCTTAAGCACTTGCCGCAAGAAGCTTGACCACGAGGACCAACCGGTCCACAGAAGGCGGTCCAGCCATACTTGCTCCGCCACGAGTATGGTTTATCAGCATCCCATGTGGAGCAGTACGCACTCACGGCTCTCAAATCCCAGTTATTCTGCGCCGGGTTGTAGTAATGGTAGGTGGCGCGTACGTTTGACGCGCTCTCTCCAGGGCCGCTTGGCCCGCTTCCCCAACAATTGCTTTGACAGTTGTTGTCCGGTGAACAGTAGTCCGCCGTGGTGCCGCAGTAGCCGTACTGGCTGCAGCAGATGTTTCCGGCGCAAGTCTGACCACCGGCTTGGCGGCCGCACTGTTGTCCGGCCACCATAGCCGCCGTGTATGATAATAGTATGATGGCTATGCTAAGTCTGATCTTCATGATCGATCAGTTTTTGTCTTCTTGGTGGTCTATGCATTGATCTATATATATTATGTATATAAGAACTGTATAAAAGGTTAACTATTTACCTCATTATAATGTTGACAAAAATAATTTAATTATATACTAATGTTTGCCTGGTGATTTTATCCAATTGATTTGTAGACGTTAGAGATAACGTGTTCAAATCATGGTGAAATACGTTCATCAGATGTTTACACGTACATAGATATATCATTGATGATTTATCCATACAATCGTGTTCAAAACTGGTTGGATTGATAGAAAATGAAGTATGAAATATATATTTTCCAAATGGTTGTTGATTTAATTGATTAGAGGAGCTGTGTAACTTATGGTTGTCAGATTTATATCCTCGAATGTTCGTAACGTTTAAAATATATTCTTTACAAAGTCTGCTTTGATCTCTGATTTGAAAATGAATTTTCTACATTGGACTTATGTAGTTTTCTAGTAAATTAAACTGATAGATAAACAAAGTGCTATAATTTGGAATATCATTAAGGCTGATTGCATATATGATATTGAAATAATGTGCTGAGGGTGAGACTTCGGTGGGACCTGTCTGCATGAGAATCGTCGATGACCTTTGGACGGGAGCGTACTGGTCGAAGCCATCTGATCAGACGGTTTAAAACTAAGCATCTTCGGAAAACGCGGTACAGGGGATGATGAGAGGCGGCTAATTGTGATTGATTGTTTTTCAGAAATAGCAGCCTGGTAGATAAGAGTCGCTCTCAATATTGGACTACATCATTTGACTAATCAAATGTAGGTCTGCCTTCCTTTGGTAAATGAAAATACGTTGTATTTTTAATATGAGAATTTAAATCATTTTCCAAAATGTATCTCAACAATTTTTGTTTGCTGTAGAGGCTTTTATAATTTTCAATTAGAATAAAAATTAGAAGTATTCATCACCATTGTTAGTTTTCTATGTCGAATGAATCGAAGTTAAATTTTTGAAATTTAAAGTTAAGTGTTTGGACTTGTTGTTCAACAAAGATTAGAAAACATTACAATTCGCTAAAAACTGTTTGCTTTGTAATGGTAGAAATTGATGTAAACACAAAAAAATTCTCTCAACAGCGTTATTCATCACATGTTTTTTTAGGTAATCGTCCAGCTTTTACATTATTCCCTAGAAAATAATTCCAAAAAATTATGTAGCAGAGATTCAATATACGGTCGACAATGTTGGGACGTCTCGCATCCTCGACTATATGGATTTGCTCGTATGCGTGGATGAGTACGATGACTATATTCTCCATCACCTCTTCTTAGCTGTTCATAGTCAATATGTCTTGTCTCGGTGATGCAACCAAATACACGTACTAATATCAATATTGTCACAAACGTGAGCTTGTTTATCTTCATCATGACTTTGTGTTTGAATTTTATTTTTCGTGTAGAAAGATTAAAACTCAGTTAGTTGTGCAAACAAAAAGAAGATCAAAAATTCAGTTTATCTGCTATAATTAAAGATACATTATTCACTATTTACAACGATGATGTCCAATTTAATTTCTTATTGATAAGTATCAGTTTTAAGGTTTTTTCTATTAACTATCAAGAGAAAAATGGTGGTTACATTCAAGATAAATTGAAGATTACGTTTTTTTTAATTCAGTTTTTTTTTTGGTATTTAACTCTTTTTTTGATAAATACTGTCCAACGTGGTTTCAGGTTATTTCTGATATATTTAATCATATTTTAATACTACAAATCTTATGTACTTTTTTTTTGAACTACACAAATCTTATGTACAAGATAGGTTTAGTTTCTTTATGAAGAGATTGACGAATAACGACGTAGCAAATAATTTAGCTTAATATTTCAACCTTGGAAATTACCGCGGTTAATGTAACTAACTTCTCTAGTCAATAATGATAAAATCCGACAGTACGTACGGTGACTTCATGCTTACGTGGATAGAAGTAGGACCCACATAGAAACAGATTTTCTCACTTTCTCTCTCTCTCCCTTGTCCGAATCAAATCCGGTAAATGGAAGCTGATGTAGAAAAAAAACCCCTAATTTTTGAAATCGTACGATCTCTCCCAAGTTTCTGAATCGTACCGGTGGGCTACAACAGCAAAACGGTTCATCAGATGATTTAACAGTTAACACAATCCGAGATTGGAGAAATCTGTGACTACTCCAGCAGACTTGCATGCCTTAAGATGCTTCAAGAGTTGCCTCGTTCATAACACTCCTCACGCTCTATCCATACCTGTCTTACGAGAGTTTCTAAAACTAATAGCTTGGAAAAAAAGGATTATCGCAATCACAACAACAAGGGGGAGAAACTGCTCCTCCTCCTGCTCAGAGACCTCGAATCTAGCTATCTCTAGAGAACCATTCCGGCGCAGACTGTGCAGCTAAAAGCAATATCCGCTACGACCGGCCTCAGAACACACGGTTGACTTCGCTCTGACCGTGGTTCTCGATCCTGCGCACATACCAGATGAACGCAGATGGAGGAGCGGCGTGGTTGCCTTACATGTGTATCGGTTAGGTTAAGATATACGTTTGGGGATAACCCTAGCGTGACGTTTCTTGGAATGGAAGGAAGCCATGGAGGGAGAGCTTGCTGGCAACGTGTTGATGATTGGAAGAAGTGTAGACAGAGATTGAGCCGTACTGTGGAAGCCAACGGTTCTAGTGCTGCAGGAGATTTGACTCAAGGGAAACTCAAGTTGGTTGCAGATAGTGTCCAGAGAACATTGCATCTTTGTCTTCAAGGTCTGAGAGAAGTTAGTAGTAGTTATGATAACACTCTTCAACAAGAACTTACCATATAGGTAGCTAATTTTTCTTTGTTTTTTTTGGAATGTGTACACAGTACATACATATGCTGATCTTTGTTCTTTGACTTTTGTTCTTTCTATTGGGACTTATAAACGTGTTGTATGTAGCCTCAGTATATAAATTTAGAGGTTTTTTGCTTCAATTTGCTACCCACTTAATGAAACTTGTAGTTTATTTCCAAATACATTAACAACTTCTTCACATAAGAAAAAAAAGAGTCCAGGTACCTAAGCGTTATAGTTTACTTTTATTTTCTTTCTGAGTAAACAAAACTCAAAAATGGAATAACTTAACCGGTGACTACAAAAGAAATAATAGCTTAACCGGACAATTGAATAGCTTAACCGTAACACGACCTAAGACAGATAATAAAAAAATTATTTGAAATAAAATTTTCGAATTTTTATTAACTAGAAGAATTTGTTTAACGGCTATATCTTGTTACCGTTGTGTACGAATAAAAAGTGTAACGCCAATATTGCTTATTTGAGATAAACACGAACTATCACAGATAATTAAAAAATTATTTGAAATAAAAATTTTGAATTTTCATTAATTAATTAGAAGAGTTTGTTCAACGGCTATATCTTGTTACCGTTGTGTGTGAAAAAGTGTAACGGCTATAATTTTTTTTTTGACGTTACGTAAAGGTAACGGCTATATATCTCTATACTCTTCTATAAATACAACACACAGACACCAACAGAACTCATATTCTTCTTCTCAAACAATGTCGACAACACACCAAAGTCACTATATCCATTATTCTTCTAATTCTTCTATTATTCTTCGATTACTTGATACAAGCTTCATATTCCATTCCGAAAACCCTCAACTCACTCAGCGAGAACACGAAGACGGCTTCTTTCAACAAAGCCTTTTTCTTCCCCGCAACAAAAAACCTCCACACGTCCTGACGATACAAACACTCCTAGGCTTTGCTTCTATGTTCCGCGTCTCTTGGTTTGCAGATTCCTGTTCGAAGCTTTCTCGGGTGGGAAGAGTTTGTGAACTGTAATAATCATCATCCTCAACGAGTGACCAGCTACGATAACATCAATCACCAAAGCCTCCTCTGTTAAGGTATGATCTCTTTTCTCTCTCTCTCTTTTTTCTTTAGTCTCTTTTTCTAAATTCTTCTGCTAGTGAATATGTTCTTCAATTCTATTTGGAACAATTTTGTTCTTTTTTAAAAAAGTTATTTACTTTCCTTTAATTTTTAATCGTTTTTTATATTTTAAGTGAAAATATTTTCTTTCATAATAATTGTTTTCAAAAGGTTTTTTTTTCATTTTTTTGTTTCTAAAATTTGTTTGAGAAGAATTTGTTTTCCAATGCTTTTGTATGATTAATTAGAAAAATTGAGTTATATATTGTGAAATTAATAGAACATAGTTCCTGTCAAATGATCGTTAGAGATATCAATGTTCTTTTTTTATCTTTCACAATATGTTCATTTAGCTTTTTCTAATTAATTTCCAAAGGCTTTTTTTCATTTTGTTTAAACACTTTTCTTAAATTTTTGTATGATAGTCTAAAATATCTTTCAAAAGCTATTTCATGTTTTTTTTGTTTCTAACTTCAAAGATTCAATTTTTTTGTTTAAAGATTCATGTCTTTTGTATAATTAATTAGAAAAGTTGAGTTATATATTGTGAAATTAATCGAACATGGTTCCTGTCATTTGATCGTTAGAGATATCAATGTTCTTTTTTTATCCTTCGCAATATGTCATTTAGCTTTTTCTTTTTAATTTTCAAAGGCTTTTTTTTTTCATTTTGTTTAAACACTTTTCTTAAGTTTTTGTATGATAGTCTAAAATATCTTTCAAAAGCTATTTCATGTTTTTTTGTTTCTAAACTTCAAAGGCTTTTGTTTCTAATTTCCAATGCTTTTTATGTCTTTTCTTTGTTCTCTCTCATCCAAGCGACTAGCGTGACACGTTTCTTGGAATGGAAGGAAGCCATGGAGGTCGAGCTTGGCAACGTGTTGGCGATTAGGAGAGTGTAAACAGAGAATGAGCCGTACAGTGGAAGTCAACGGTTCTGCTGCAGGAGATTTGACTCAAACGGAAACTCAAGTTGGTTGCAGATGTCCAAAGGTAATAACACTCTTCAAAAGGAACTTACCATATAGAAAGGCTATGTTTTTGTTTTTGTGACAGTTTTGCTCTTAATGTGTACATAGATATTATGCTGAATCTTTGTTCTTTTTCTTTATATTTGGACTTAGCCACGTGTGTGTGGCCTTTGTGTTTACCCTGTAAAAATTTAGAGGTTTTGAAAGTTCTAGTCAACTTGCATATTAAAATTTCAAAGAGGAAGTGAAAAAGGAAAGAAACCAACGAGAGAACACAACCAAATCATAGTGAAAATTTAGAGGTTTTGAAAGTTCTAGTCAACTTGCATGTTAAAATTTCAAAAAGTAAGTGAAAAAGGAAAAAAAACCAACGAGAGAACACAACCAAATCATAGTGAAATCTTTTGTGTTTGCTCAGTATCTTTCAATCTTTTTCAACCCCCTTCATATCAAGTCGTCTCCACTTTGTAATTGGAAGAGTAGGGTAGCCAATGAGCTAAGCAGCGTCTATAAGACCAATTCTCTTGGGAACTGTAATCTTTTTAACAGGATAGTAATAAAAAATTTAGAGAGATTACGTTGAACCGTAGAGAGATCTTCTGAACCTTTGTGAGCTCAGTATCAATGAAGGTCGTCGAGCTAGAGAATCAAGTAGATAAAGGTGCTCGAGCAAGCAAGCATAATATAACATATAAACATGGTAAAAATGTTTACCTGTGAAAGTTTGAAACTAAACATATCCAAGGACCACCGGTATTCCCCGTAAATGGATTGCAGCAAAGAC
Source organism: Erucastrum elatum (assembly GCA_900406325.1). Classification (NCBI taxonomy): domain Eukaryota; kingdom Viridiplantae; phylum Streptophyta; class Magnoliopsida; order Brassicales; family Brassicaceae; genus Erucastrum; species Erucastrum elatum. The sequence continues at coordinate 14,345 of OVBX01004313.1, forward strand.
GTTTCAAGGCTGGCCAGAACAAGACACTAAATGCATAAAGTTAGAGTTCTTAGAATTCTTCAGTAATCGGCAGTGTCAATTGGAGGAAAATCATTGATGTATTAAAGAGGTTTGAGAGTTGTGTTAGCATGACAATCATGATAATTGATTAGACGCAAAGATGATATTCACATTACCTGAATTCAGCACATGTGCTCTTTGTTTGAAAAGAACTTTAAGGTTTTAAGACTTGATAGGTTAAATAAGTAAGCAAAAACATTATTCTCAATACTAAAATCACAACCATCTGTAATGCTTTCAATATATGAAATCTTTTAAAACATTCCTTCCTCTTTCAGCGCTGCCTTTGATAGCAAAAGAATGTAGTTTAAAAGGAATATAGATTAGAAGTTGTTCGTCGTTCAAAAAAAAAAGATTAGAAGTTGTTCATCAGCATCGCGCTATAGGTTTAAACCCGCATCTCTCTATAACCCTCTATGTTCACGAACAAGCAAAATCAATCTCATGTCATGAAAACAA
>OVBX01004314.1:0-12731 GCA_900406325.1 Erucastrum elatum
GAAACAACCACTTGTGAGTTGTGCCACATCATCTTCTTATTATCACTCTCAACTGCCTCTGGTTATTTATTGAATAGGATACTACTCAATAGACCACACCAGAGGGCATAGACGCCCATTTCCCCATTTAACCATAGCCATTGACTTTCTCAATATTCGTAATATTTTATTTAGTCTTAAAAGAATGATAACACCACCCATTATTGCCTTTGAACAAACTACCATGTTCTAAGGTTACTCGTGTTTCTTGAACCGTCACCTACGCGTTTGGGGATATATCCAAACTTGGGTATTTATTAAGTATATGTTTCAAGAGTGTATGCTTCTTTCAAAGACGGTTTTGAAAGAAAAAAAAAACAGTTGAGAAGTTGGGTGAGTTACATTTACTTAGAGTGAAAAAGGGAGTGAGTGGCGGAGTAAGTAAAATCCCCTATAAGCGCATGGGGAGGACCTTTATCTTGTCACCATTGCTCGTCTTGTTGCCACCTGCTTCGTCTCTGCCGCTTTCCCTCTCCTCTCTCCCTCAAGTACATGTATACTTGCTGTTCCCACACAAACAAACAAACACCACTTTACTTCTTCCCCTTTTTTCATTTGTCCATCAAAACAAAACCTAGTGAATTAGTTGATTTCGGAGAGAGTGAGGGAACCTGAATAACCAAATGCTCACAAGTGACTCTGAATAAAAAGAAAGAAAGGCTAAATGGACATGAATATTTAATGAATATTAGACAAAACAAAATCTGCGTGGTTGATTGGAAAGAGTTACATGAATCTTGTTGATTACTCGCAACAAGTTTTAATCAGAAACTTTAACAAAGACACACATATTAGAAATCAAAAAGGCAGATCTAACATTGCAATTTCACACATACTGATTGAGTGATAAACATAAGAATGAACAAAATCCCCAAGAATACATAGATTCGAATGAGAGAATCATTTAAATTACCGCAAAAGAATTAACTCGCTGGAATTACTGATATGGAGACACTGAAAAAAAATTCTAGATGGAAAAAGTGATCAAGCTGCAACTGGATCACAAATTTGTGGAATCAAATCTTTTGGATGGCTTATTCCATTACTTGTTTTATCTTGTTACCTTGAATGAATATGAATGATCATTCTACCTATTCCACATCGATTCTACTATCATGTTATTACATCCTTTCATTCCACCTATTCCATTTTTTCGTCTACTCCTGATAAAATAGAGCGTGGCTGCGTTGAGTGGGTGCGTTTTTTAGTTTCAAAGCATAACTGTTGAGGCAACCATTTTGTCATAGTAGTAGTAGAATAACCACAGGGCTTTATTAATCATTGGGCCAATCAGGGGAGTAAAACGTAATGGGCCTGGCCTTATTAGTAAAAGTCACAAATGAGAGATGGAGGAGAAGATGTTTAACCAATCACCATCCACTACCTCGTTCAACTTTTTTTTTGCGGTGAGGAGGATCCTAAATCGAGAGAGATATGCAATCCCGTTCCGCACTCGTCTCTCGATTCCTCCGACCGGCGGCGTCGAGATTCTTCTCCTCCTCCTCCTCCCCGATCACCCCCGTCTCCTCCGCAACGACTCAATCCCCCAGGACCCTCGAATCCCTCCGAGCGCGTCTGGCGGATGAGTCCCCTTCCCTCACCGACTTCATCCACGGAGACACCTACTCCGTCGAGGTCGGCACCAAGAAGAAGCCCATCCCGAAGCCCAAATGGATGAAGGAATCANCAGATCAAGAAGAAGCTGAGAGACCTCAACCTCCACACCGTCTGCGAGGAGGCCAAGTGTCCCAACCTCGGCGAGTGCTGGTCCGGCGGCGAAACTGGAACCGCCACCGCGACGATTATGATCCTCGGTGATACTTGTACACGTGGCTGCAGGTTTCGATTCGATTGGATTTCATCATCCTCCTCTTTGAAATCACTCAATCAGTGATTATTTCTTTTGTTTTTAGGTTTTGTAATGTGAAGACGTCGCGTACACCTCCACCTCCTGATCCGAACGAACCTAACAACGTAGCTGAAGCTATCGCATCCTGGGGTGTTGATTACGTAGTCATCACCAGTGTAGATCGTGACGATTTGCCTGATCAAGGGAGTGGACATTTCGCACAGACTGTACAGAGATTGAAAGAATTGAAGCCGGAGATGATGATTGAAGCTCTTGGTGTGATTTTTGAATTTTAATTTAATTTAATTTAGTTTAATTCCTGAGTTTTTTTTTTTTTGAATTTTTGTTTTTTTTTCTTTTTGTTGTAAGTTCCTGATTTCCGTGGAGATGGTGGATGTGTTGAGAAAGTGGCCAAGTCAGGGCTCAATGTCTTGGCCCACAACATTGAGACTGTTGAAGAGCTTCAGAGCTTCGTGAGGGATCACCGCGCTAACTTTAAGCAGTCTATGGACGTGCTTAGGATGGCTAAGGAGTACGCGCCTGCGGGGACGTTGACGAAGACGTCGGTGATGCTGGGATGTGGGGAGACACCTGAGCAAGTGGTGAAGACGATGGAGAAAGTGAGAGCGGCTGGGGTTGATGTTATGACGTTTGGACAGTACATGAGGCCTTCTAAGCGTCACATGCCGGTTGCTGAGTACGTGACGCCTGAGGCTTTTGAGAGATATCGGCTTCTTGGCATGGAAATGGTAATTGTTTTTTTTTTTGTATTTGTATATATATGTTTGGGAAACAAGGAGGCTGAATGGGAATGGGATGTTGGTTAAACAGGGATTCAGGTACGTGGCATCAGGGCCAATGGTGAGGTCGTCGTACAAAGCAGGAGAGTACTACATTAAGTCCATGATAGAGGCTGATCGAGTTGCTCCTCCTTCTTCTTCTTCCTCGTAGATACTCATTTCAAGATTACGCTATTATGTGAATTCTTTCACTTTATTTGCTTTGTTTATTCTGAAATAATAATGATGAGGAAATGTAATACTACTATTATTGTTATTTGTGTGTTTACTCTTTCACTATCATTATCCGTTAGTGCTTCATCTTTCTATGATTTATTCGAGCTCCATTTGTTGAACTTGAAACAGTAGCGGTGGTGATATATAATAAAACCCTTTTTTAGTGGTGTGGATTGTAGAATGATGAAATTCAGGAAGCCTGTTTGGTTGTTTTCTTCTAGCCACAGTGGTTGGCTTCCATTATCCCTTTTATTGTCTTGCATCAGAGTATCATTAGGTTGTACTTGTTTTTTTTTTTTAGTTTGGTCATTCATTTTCTAGTGAATCAATCGAATGGGTGATTACTGATTAGTGTATTCAGCTTTGATTGTGTACTTGTCATTAAGGATTTTGATATTTAAATGTAATGGCATGTAAATAAATACTCTAGATGACAACATTAAGTAAAGAACAAGACACAAGATTCTCTCCAAAAAGAGACAGAGAGAGATGACAAACATATGATAACGGCTAGTAAACCAGAAGGCTTGACTCATATAGATCCTTTTGCATCCAAGAAATGCTTATTTGTTGACATATATTGAAAAATAAATCAGGGTAGTGGCACCGGAGGAACTTGGCCGCCGGTGGTTCCAGCGCCAGCTCCAGTGGACGGGGTTGGAGTTTCATATCCGGGGTTTGGGACAAGGGTATCATCGCCACCAGGGAGCTGGGTGTGAGTTCCGCCCCCTTGTCCACCACCACCACCATATGATGGGATTTCGCCACCGATAGACCCACCAGTAAGTGGAGCTCCAGTGACAGGATTGTAAGGGAAGAATGGTTTCTTACATTTGGGAGGAAGCAAGAACCTACCAACACCGGGGATGAGAATAGTTGGTTTGGGCTCAATGGTGACAAGAAATTCAGGGTGTTTGACATCAGTGCTGGTCTTATGGGACTTGGGGACATGACGCAGTCCGCTAACTTGCTCTGCAGATCCAAGCAGTAGGCTAAGAAGCATGAAAGTGAATGCTGCTGCTGCGGGTGTTAGCAGGGAGGAAGCCATTTGTTTTTATTTTTGTTAGTGAGAAGACTTGGGGAAGGTAGTGTGTTTGTTTGATATTGTGGAGGGAAGGTGCGTGTGTGTATATAGTGAATTAATTGAGCTAACTGTGGAAACATTTAACGAAGGTGAGATGAGATGGTTGAAAATAGATGGTCTGTAACAAATCCGTAGAATGGAGTGTGCTAATTATTACAGAGCCTCCAAAGTTTGGTGGCAGCCAACAAAAGACGTACATATGTGCCCTTTAAAAATTATTCTTTCACAACTTTGGTTGTTGCAGTCTGAAATGCGGTGTCATGGGCCATAAAACACTAGAAGAGCCCAATGAGTTGAGTAAGTGCCTTTCTCTTTCAATTTAGTCGACCACACTTTTGAATGGGTTAATTTAACTAATCTCGTTTCGTAAAACTGTTTTTTCTTTTTTGACAACGTTTCGTAAAACTGTTTAAAGCAACAAGTATCGATCCTACCAGCCCTCAGTGGAGAAATTTGAAAGAAAAAAAGAGAAAAGAAAAGGAAAAGATGCATTTTATACGTACACATGATGGTCGTTTACCCGAAAAAAAAAGAGAACATTAAAAGAAGAAAAAAAAGCAAAACAAAACGTTTGAATGCATCGAGCTAAGTGTAAGAGAGGCTGTATTCATCATGGGACGGGGTAGGATTTGTTCTTGCACATGCACTTATAAGCCATGGGACAAGTCTCAGCCTCCTCAAGCGATGCACATACGAAGCTAACCATCACAAGACGGCATGGGGAGCATGAGCCACACGCGTGTGAGCAGTCCGGCAGCCTAGACCCAGCCACTTGCACCGTGTCCGGCCTCCTCTGATGCTTCATTTTCCTAGTCGTCATTCCGACATGATGGTGATCTGCTCACGCACAAAAACATAATTGAATAACTTAAAAGACCTTGAAGATAGTGAAAGAGGTGGGAAAATTAAGGAGAGTGTGAGAGAGAAGAGCATACATACTTGGATAGGGGGGCCTCGGAAAATGCCTATTAGCAAAGATAGAGCCGACAAAGAAAGAGAGGAATAGGACAAGGAGAAGAAATGACTTCATTGTAATACTCTGTGATCGAGTAGTAAAATTATATAAGTTATGAAGTGGGATGAAGTAATGTGTTGTGGTATACGTACGGCGAGAAAGAAGGTGTATATATGATACGTGGATCGTTAACACAGCGATGTACGAAATTGATGAGACTCACGGTAGATAAGAGGAGAGTCACATGAGCACAAGATCGAACGTATGAAATGATATAAATTTCGAAGAATCACAAGAAGGGAAGCCTAATTAAAAACTTGATTAACTTTCATTCGTGCTGCTTTGGTGAATGTCATGAGCTTCCTCTGTGCAAAACTGAAAGACCTACTTTTGTATACAGTCACCTTCAATTTGCCTTCTCTCGCCTTTCTTTTGTGTGTGACCTCCATTAATGTGCCTTCCACACCATTAATGTTTTTTCTTAAGAAATAATTTTAAAATTGTAGAAAATTGGTCATATCTCATATGGTGAGGCAAGTGAGTTTATTTTTCTGTTAGTATTTTTGGTCCAAAAACCTAAGCCAAATCGTTTTACAAATTAAGTTGATTGGTGAGATTAATCAATCATCAGTGTTGGTTTCGGGTCAGAAATTACTAAAATCATACTCATTAAGCAAATGAACATTACTAATCAGCGATCATTTGTCAGAAACGATCTGAAAATCAACCAAAACAATATATACTATAAACTCTTCGTTCATTTCTTTTTTTTTTGTATTCCACACATAATCACCAAATAAACAAATTTTATTTAGCACTTTTTCTGCAAGAACATGTACAAAATGATAAACACTTTTTTAACAGTTAAACACCAAATCCAATCGATAAACACTTTTTCATAAAATTTAACAGTTAAACACCAAATCCAATCGATAAACACTTTTTCATAAAATTTTACAGTTAATCTTATCAATTAACATCAACAGTTTGTTGGGAGCGAATAATTTCGTTTTTAGGGGGTTTCTTTTCTAATTCAATAGGGTTGGTTTAAGATTGTTGATATAGATCTTGACCCGAAAAATGTCAACTGGAGGAGAGTCTTGTACGGTTATTTTTGACCTGAACAATATCTTGTTCTTTTGGTATGAATGTCTAAGGGAAGAAATCACCGACGGAAATCAAACCAATATTTAGCTGAAACATATTTGCCCTTCCTATAAAATCCGGACTTCCATCATCTTGATAGTATCATGTATACATGAAAGTCACTTATGATCCAAATACAAAAAAAAACTGTTCGTATTGAAAAGTTTTTTCTCGATGAACCGTTGAAGAGAAGTTTGGGAGAAATTGACAGGCTACAAATATGCCTCTCAGTATGCTGATCAATGGTGACCGGGGTCTGGGTCGATTAGGTCACAATTTTTATACATGTAAAGCAATCGGTAGTTAATTGGATATAAACGTTTTGGTTCAGTTTTCTGGTTTTTGATACTCTTCGAGTCAGCTTTTTTTTTGTAATTTTCGAATATTTTGGGTATTTTCAGATATTTTTCATATTTTGAATGGGTTATTTTACGGGAAAAATGTTAAAAAAATCCCCAACTTTTTTAATTGGACCATTATAATCCTCAACTTTCGGAATTGTCTAAAAACATATAATCTTTTCTTTGATTTTTAGAAAAATCCTTAACTTTTCTTTGACCGGATCAATTTAGGCCCGACGTTAATTACACTAACAGACCGTTTAATCTCAGTTATTTTCTGTCGTTAATGAAAACGATGTCGTGTTTTCTCAACCTAAAAAACAGAACTCGACGTCTTCTTTCCCAAATCGATTTGGGGATTCTCTGAAACACAAACCCTAAATCGCGAAGATGAGTTCAGATCACACAAAATTGAAACAGCCCAGCCCGAGGATGAGTTCGGATTCGACCTCAGAGAGTTCACCTGTGGCCACGTTTGGTATTCGGGGATTTTCGACGAAATGTCCATGCGGGACTGCGATCACAACCTACACATCGGAAACTGTCAGGAATCCGGGGAGACCTTTCTACAGATGTCGTACAAGAAGAGATGTAGGTTATTTGATTCTTTGATTATATTGTGTAGTTACTGATTTTTTATTAACTGAAACCATGAATCTGTTTGTCTAAGATCTTGTATTTTTTGCATAGAACCACTTGTTTAAATGGGTTGAAGAAGCTGTTCTTGAAAAGGTTGAAGATGCCTTACCAAAGATTGCACAACTTGAAGCTGAGATTAACAAAGGAAAATCAGATGTTGAAGATTTAAAAGGCGTGATAACTGAGTTGATGGAAGAGCTTGTGCGAACTAAAACAGAGGTGAAGAGATGCCAAGTTATGATGAAGATTGCGTATGTGATCATCTGCTTCATCACCATTATTGTCTTAATAAATTTCATATAGACCTAAGTTTGGTCTAAGTTGTTTGTGTTCGTTCCTTGTGCTGAAGAACTAAGTTGTTTGTGTTCGTTCTTGTGGTGAAGAACTAAGTTGTTTGTGTTTGTTAAGTGACTATTCTGTTGTTTGTCAAGTGACTGTTAAATTTTAACAGTATTCACTTAGTAGAACCATTAGTCTTACAAACCTTGAAACAAAAATAAATGTCAAGAACTGAAATTTTACAAGTACTAGAACCATTAATCTTACAAACCTAGAAACTTAACATAAAAGTGAAGAAATGAAATTTTTAAAAGTACTAGAACCATTAGTCTTACAAACCTTCAAATCCTTGAAATATAGCTTAAGTGTCAAAGCACTAAACACATAAAGTACTGAAACAGAGAACATAACATACTGAAACAGAGAACATAACACATAGAGTACTGAAGCAGAGAACAAATCATGGAAACCATCGTCCCCATTCCGACGCTTCTGATGATGAAGCATGGTCCTGTCTCTCGGTTGGCTGTGATGCTGATGCATGGAACTGTGGCTGGTTTGGTTGTGATGATGAAGCATGGGCCTGTCCCTCTGTTGGTTGTGATGCTGATGCATGAGATGGTACCTACAAAGAACAAATATGTTTAAGTGAGCCAAAAAAGACTAGAAACTAACCATACACACTATCAACTAACCTGATTTTTCCTAGGCCGGCCTCGTGGTTTCTTAGGTTGTGCTTCAACAAAGTCATCCTTACATGTCTTCCTGTTATGACCATCTTGCTTGTAATTAGAACATGTTATACTTCGATTAGCACGAGTTAGCCTCGTACTATCAGTTGCAGAAACTGATACACCCTTCTTCTTAGAATCTGTCTCACCCTTGCCCTTAAACCTATCATGGTTTTTTGGTCTTCCCGGGTTTCCTTTTCTCCAAGGTGGTGGGAGGACACCTAATCTACCTGTATCAGGCCATAACCTCTTCCCTTGGACAGGGCTTACCCCCATGCTATAGGTTTGACGCCACATAGCTATGGTGTAGCAAGGAGCAACAAAGTTAGAAAGTCTTTTACCTTCTTTAAGGATCACATAGGCGGCATGAATGCATGGAATTCCAGTCATTTGCCATTGGATACACCCACAACTTAGCTCAGACATATCAACAGCATAAGCCACACCATTATAATCAACCTCTGTGACTGGACCAACTGCTGGAAAGCTCATACAATCTTTCGACTTTGACTCCACTTCAGCCAAACGAAGATGTGTCGACTTGGTGAACTTTGTCTTAGCTCTATTAGCTATTACAGCCATTTTCGCATTTCTAACCATACATTGTCTCCTTATGTCCTCTAACATCTCCAATAAATGCTTTCTTCTTGCTTCACGAATGGTTCTGTTGAAGGACTCGCTTAGATTGTTCAGGTTATCATTGCAGAACGTCCCTATTTTAAAATATGCTCTGGACCAAGTTTCTGGTTTGGTGATTTGAAGAGTAGCATAGGCGCCTGGATTGTAGTCTTTCAGCTTCTCACTCCACATTTTAAAATCTCCAGCTGTATAACTCCTTGCTATTCGCCAAAAGAGTCTTTGTAGCGTCATGTCATGGCTGCCTTTCCTCCAATTCTCGAAAATGTGTCTGCAACACTGTCTATGCTCAGCCTCTGGAAGAATGGTGTGGACTGCTTTCACTAAACCCTGTCAATTACAAGCATGACTCAGTTAACTAACAAACCATGAAAAAAATTCTTAAAAAAATCAGACACTTACTTTTTGTTTGTCAGATAATATAGCATAGCCTTTGCCATTCTTTAAGCCCAAGTTATTTGAGAGGTGTCTCACAAACCAGTCCCAATTTATGTCATTCTCCACTTCTACTACTGCCCATGCGATTGGAACAATTCGATTGTCTCCATCACGCCCTACAGCAGCCAATAGATGACCCTTAATATCCCACTTTAGAAAAGCTCCATCTAAACCTATTATTGGTCTACAAGTAGTCTTCCAAGTCTCCTTCTGAGCATGAAAGCAAACATATAACCGGTAAAATCTTTGTTTGCTTCCTACTGTTGGCCCTGGGATAGTTTCAATTTCCATTGTAGTGCCAGGATTAGTTCGAAAAATCTCTGCTTGGTAATCCCAAATCTTGTTAAAATGTTCTTCGTGACTTGCTTTTCTTTGCTTCATAACCTTTGTCTTCGCATTCCCACAAGCTTCCACACTCACAAACATCCTATACTCTCTCTGGATTTCAGAAGCAATCTCATGCTTGGTGATTTTCGGATTCAATCTCAACATCTCAGCGAACAACATTGCTATAGTAGAACACTTCAAAAACTTTGAGTGTCCTGTTATCTCACACTCATGCTCACTCACATAAACTTTGATCATCAGCTTCTGTTTGCTCTTCTCATAAGAACAATACACCCTCCAAGGACACAATCCATCTTCATCAGCACATTTCGCACCTAACTTCAAAGAACTGGACCGATAAAGCTTGATGTTACGCCGGGTTTTTAATGTATACCTGAGAAGAGTGTGTTTGAATTCATCAGCAGTGGAGAAAGTGTTTCCAAGTCCAAGCAATGCCTTTGGATCCACATCTTCTCTGTAGGCTAAGCTAGGAATTGATTGTTCTTCGTTTTCATCATCTGATGATAAAGCATCTGGGACTTTTTCATCCTCCCATGTCCATTCGTCCCCAGAATCTTCATCGTTCTCACAATCATCATTCCTCGCTTCTTCTCCGAAAAAGACAGTCAAATCGCGACCAGTTTCTTCCTCGATACCACCATGACCGCCTGCTTCATCATCAAGGACTTGTTCGTTGTCTGGGACTTCATTAGCATTCTCGCCACCAACAGCTACATCAGCTTCCTCGTCACCAACAACTTCATCAGCTTCGTCGTCATCAACAATTTCATTGCCTTCGTCCTCGCTGATTCCTTCTTCTTCTTCCCTCTCGAGCACATTTGATTTGGCTTTTTTCTTGTTACCTCCTACATCACTGACGCCAATTGTTCTTTTCGATCCACTTTTGGCCCCAGCTATTTCAGATGATTTTCTGAGAAGCTCACCACGACGATCCCCCAACGTTGTTATAGACTTTGCACCGCCGAGTTTCCCTTTTCGTGACTTCTTGTTCTCCTTATTATCCATCTCTCCTCCGTATACAATCTGTTTCAATCGCGAGGGATTAGAGAATTTTAGGGTTTGTGTTTCAGAGAATCCCCAAATCGATTTGGGAAAGAAGACGTCGACTTCTGTTTTTTAGGTTGAGAAAACACGACATCGTTTTCATTAACGACAGAAATTAACTGAGATTAAACGGTCTGTTAGTGTAATTAACGTCGGGCCTAAACTAATCTGGTCAAAGAAAAGTTAAGGATTTTTCTAAAAGTCAAAGAAAATATTATATGTTTTTAGACAATTCCGAAAGTTGAGGATTATAATGGTCTAATTAAGAAAGTTGAGGATTTTTTTAACATTTTTCCCGTTATTTTACAATCTTAAATCTATTTTAAAAATTTCAAGTGTAATTCAAGTAATTTCGAATCTATTTAATCATATACAAAAATTTGCACCCAAAATTTACCGTATATACATATTACGATAGATGTTAAGATATAATTAAATTCAGATCCATTTTTATCCTATCGAATTCGGTTCGGATTGAGTTCGAGATCCCGGGTATTCCATAATGGAATCCAAAGGGGATAATATGGGATTATTCATACCCGACCCAAATCATTTTTCGTGGGATTGATTTTAGTTTGGTCTTCTCCGGGTAAAATGTTTGAAGTCTAGACTTTATGATTGGAGAGAGAAATAGGGGGAAAAGTGGAGAAGTGGAGGAGCTGGCCCATTCATTCACCGACTTTTAAACCTTAAGCTTTTGACTTCTTCTCATGACATGAACCCATTTGTTTTGTTTTTCCTTTTAAATTACTTGTTTAGAGCTTTTATTATCCTTCTTGCCGAAAGTTTAAGAATTTAGGTAGTTCATGACTTGTTAATTCTATATATCCATGTGATATATACTGTGAAGATGTATGTGTTGAAAACATTCAGTATCAAGGCTGACTTCAACTTCTAGTGGATATCCTTCGGGATCGTTTTTGGATATTAGTTTTATTTTGGAGATTTTCTTCTTTTGAAAAATTATTTTAGAGATTTTGAAAAAGTTTTATGCAGATATCATAAAAAAATGAGGCTGAATCCAAGTTAGTCATCATAAGTCGGGTGGATCTGGCTTTGATGTATAAGAGTCAGAACTTAACTTGTATTCGATGCATAGTCAAATATTTTTATCCAGAGTAACTATATTACTTGGTTTGACTATCTGATATCCAAATAATCTAAAAATAATAAAATAACCAAAAATACTTATATAATACGGTTCAAGATGATTGTTTTATCCTGAGAACAATCGTGGATACTATTTGATTTGGACTTTTAAATCCAAATTAGCCAATTTAATTTAAATAAAAACTAATATATTGTAGGTAATAAATTATTATAAATTTATAAGTATGATTATAACTAATATTTTTAGATATAAAATTTCTGATAATTTTGGGTACTTATTTGGTTTTCCATTTGGATAGGATTTGGTACTTGTTCTTCAAAAATAGTAATTTAGTTTCTTCTCGAAAGTGTTTCAAAAAAAAGTTTCTTCTCGAATATCCTGGGTCCGGGTCAGACTGGTCAGTTACATATTGGTTTTATGATTCAGATGTTTTGCCCAACCGTATGAAACATGGCGAGNGACTGGTCAGTTACATATTGGTTTTATGATTCAGATGTTTTGCCCAACCGTATGAAACATGGCGAGACAAAAGTGATGTTAGTCTTTTTTTTTTGGCTGCATTCTTATAAATTAAGAAAATAAAGAGTCAAAGCTTAATATGACCACCAATGGCTAATTATTTGAGAGATGATTATAACAAGCGTAGCGGTAAAATAAAGGTGACGTCGTAATCAATTGTTTCAGTCTCATTTATCCTTAGCCGCGATTAGCCGACCATACTGTCATCAACGTTTACAATAATTAGCAAGAAAAAAGAAAGAATGTAAAAATCACACCGTCCAAAAGAAAAAAAAACAGAGGAGTGCATGGCACGGACCTGAGAGGGGTTGGATATTTTGCTTAGTGGTATATGTCAACATCTCTCAGTTAAAGACTCCACCCGCTGACTCTGATATATAAAGAGGAAAGCGAATTCATATAACCACACAACACATTTCTCCCGCTATTCCTCTGTTTCCACAAAACAAAGAGGAAGCCATCCTCTTGTCTTTTTATATTCTCCAGTAGATCAATCATCTGCTGACACATTCTTCTATCTAGTTACATTCAAAGGGACAAGAGAGAGAGAGAGAGA
>OVBX01004315.1:0-14857 GCA_900406325.1 Erucastrum elatum
AGCAGACTGTTTGAAAGGTACATCACTGAACTCATTTCAGTAAAGAAAGTTAAAACCATTGTTTCCTGCAACATGACTTTCTTGATTTTTTGGGCAGGAAACTAAACTAAAGGGGATGCAGAGGTGTGAATCATTGGAAGGAGTCAAGAAGGAACCTGAGAAGAAACCATGCTTAGTTTTTTTTATGTACTTTCTTGTGAACTTTTGCTAAGACCTTTTTATTTCAGTTTATGTGTGATTTTTTTTCATTGTTATTGTTGGAACCTTAACAACTCATTTTCCCTATTTGTGTTCTAAATATTTCTTTGAACTTCCTCTGATGGCTTTTGATATTTTTTAGTGGTCTTGATGGTTTGATGTTTTGTGTTCTTGTGCTGTTTATCCTGGAACTTTGATTTATTCAAAGTCCAAACCTGTTATTCTGTATAATTTTACATATATGATAGTATAATTTTAGTTTTCCGTGATTCTGTATAGATCAATGCCCACATAATAAACAGAACCGAAACCATCTCAGAGATGGTTCAGAACCAAAAGTGAAAAAGATTTAGTGTTGACTTGCATGTTAGATCACTTGTAATTACAATACAATTTGCCTATCTATAAATGGAGTCTACTCATCAACTTTGTCGTACCTCAGAATCAGCTTGAAGTTCCACAGCTTGAGAAGGATTGTTATTAGAGTCATCACTCCTTATAAACTCCACTAAATCCAAAACCCATTCCCTTAAACGCAATGTAGGAGAAGAAGACAAGGAAGCTCGCGGCGTCAAGCTAGCTCTCTCATTCCTTCTGTACCGCACGAACTGGCGTATCATCCTGAGAACAAACACCAAGAACGCAGAGACAGTGATAGCGATGCAGAAAAGGAACAACCCTTTGAAGCCCTTGAGACGAAGCTGGTTTGGCTCTGGGTGGTTCCAACCTGATTTCTCTGGACAACTCTTCTTGCATAACCATTTCTTCAGAATCTTTTTCTGCTTTCTCGTCTCAGTGAGTTTCAAGATCGCTGTTGACATGTCTATAGCCAGTGGAGAATCTCTCTTAAACGCCTGTTACAACAAGAAACAAAACCTCAAACTCTTTTTCATTAACAAGACAAAACGCAAAAAGTGTACTTACAAATCCCCAACCGCGGTTCATAAACGGCTCTCCGACAATCTTGAAACCAGACCGTTCCGCTAGAAACAGTTCAATGTAAGGGAGCTCGTCAACAATAGCAGCTACGCCTCCCAAAGCGGTTGGTCCTAGCTTTAGAGCCCTTTCATACGCCTCAGTGGAGTCAAGTGCGACCAGTCTAGACCGAGCCATGCCAAGACTGTTGGTTAAGTACTCAAAAGTGAACGTCCCTGACTGGTAACCGATAGGCAACTCACTTGCTCGCAAGCTGTCGATGTCGGTAATGGCAGATGGAAGCTGTTGAACTGTGAGGATTGAAGTGACTTCGGCTTTGTAGCTCGCAATTAGAACCATCAATAGGAAGAGCCAAAAAATCATCACTAGTCTCGCTAGGTTGCTTACTGTTTCATCTGTTGACAGGACAGAACAAAACAGAAAGATCACAGATGTAGTGATAGAAAAGGGTTCGACGAGCTATTTACCCATAAAAACTATTATATAACATCTTTCCGAACTATGATATTTTCTATATATTCCAAAAACAATAGTTTTACGTGGAATTAAGTCTGAAACAAGGTCGTAGTTCGGGATACATAGAATGTTATATGATAGTTCTTGTGGGGAAATATCTTATCAACAAAACTGAAGTCAAGTATGTATCAGACAGATCCGAAAATGTAACACTATAAAAAAATGTGTGTTATGATGAGACTGAGGCTACTCACGATTTCTCTTAAAGAGAGTTGAGAAGCTGAAACTGCAAGGAGAAAACACCAGGCAAGAAATGTCAGAGACAACTCCAAGAATATGAACCTATCAAGTTCAGTGGATGCTTACAAGATGATTGTGATGATTTGTCTTCGTGGTGG
The DNA here is from genome assembly GCA_900406325.1 of Erucastrum elatum. Lineage (NCBI taxonomy): Eukaryota > Viridiplantae > Streptophyta > Magnoliopsida > Brassicales > Brassicaceae > Erucastrum > Erucastrum elatum. The sequence continues at coordinate 1,989 of OVBX01004315.1, forward strand.
CCCTCTGAAATCTTCATTGACGCGATGTTCGAGGATCCAAATGACAACGGAAATACAGAGGAAGGAAGCTAGAAAAACGCACCACAACTGTGTGGTGAAGGGTCTCAGAAAGATCCAAGTCCCACTATGGACGTAAGGAATCACCACCACAAGGCCTGTGGAAGCATATGGCTGAGAGAAATCTACTAGTCTGGACCGGGTTGGGACTATTGCAATATCCCCAACAGCTGCATCATATACCTGAAAGTTACTTTGAGAATGTTTACTTGAAGCTTTTACAATCAGTTGGTATATATATTTGTTAAGTGAATACTTACCCCATCCGATACCATTTGAATAATCTTGCTGTAATTAGGACTTGAATGACCATCTCCAAATGACTCAAATTTGTAAGGAACATTGTAAGGGAGTAACTTCAATGCCTCAATGAAGATGTCAATACATAAGCCTTTGATATGATGATGGCTACTACTGTTCTTGTCTTCTTCAGTCACAAACTCGACAAAACTCACTCTTTTAGGGACAACAATCTTCAATGGATTTGCGGCATCAATGACCCATCCACGTGGCTTCTCACGGCCACCACCAGGCCATGTTATGTTACCAAGTGAAAAACCACCGGTTTTAGACCAGAAACCCACATTGTGAACACCTGTTCTGTCTACATTGATGATTTCATAGTCGCAGCCAGTGACATTCCGCCCGGAACCAAACCGAACTTGACCGGCTATACCAGCGAAGCTAACCTTAAGAAGCTTCTCAAGTAGTACCTCCCCTCTGTTGAATATTTTGACTTTCTCCAGGTGAAGTTTATTTCCTTGTGAATGAGTCAACTTCTTGGAGTGAGAGAATGTTATGTTGACTCCTTCCTTCAGCATTTTCTCGATGCCGTATGCAATCATCCACACTGTATCATATGCATGGAAAGCGTAGGCATTCATTGACATGTTCCTCTTTAGTTGGCGCATCTTTATAGATTCTGGTATGTGCTGACGAAGCCCCACTACTCCTTCAAGACGTTTTAAAGCACCTTTGTTACTCAAAGAAGAATCTAAAGTAACTGAGAGCCAGTCTGTGGCGAGCCACACGTATCCACTGGTCATCATCTGCAGCTTCTGCGCTATGGTAAAGATTCTGAGCAAAGGGTCAGGACCAAAATGAAGAATATAGACTCGAGGACCAATGGACTTGGATCTGTTCAAAGCATCAGTAACGGATTTTTCATCAGAGTGTAGTGAGAGCGGCACTTTATAGGAGATCCTGAATCGTTTCTTGTCAAGTTCATCATCAAGAGCAGAGACACCGTTTCTTCCGAGCTCATCATCCGAGTAAACAGATATCACCTCTTTCCACCCGTAGAAATCGATGAGATCCACAAGGGCAGACATTTGGTGGGAGTCATCAGGTGTGGTCCGGAGAAAGAAGGGGAACTGGAGGGCAGAGAGTGTTGGATCAGTTGCTGCGAATGAGACGAGGGGGAACTTGAGACCTTTGGCAATGTCTGATAATGTATGAGCGAGGGAGGATGAGATTGGACCGATGATAGCCACCACTTCTTTACCAAGCACTTCAAACGCTGCAAAATAACCAAAGTTATGCATCCGATTATGTGCATGAGACACATGTTCTAGCTAGGTTTTATTATGTTCTGACAACAAAAAGAATAAGTAATAACGGTTATGGTACCTGCGAAGGACCCATGAACGACATTGCAAGAAGAATCCTCCATAAACAGACGTAGCTCCGTTTCTTTGAGAAGGCTTGTGTCAGCGTTCACGTCTGAGACAGCTGCCTCCAGAGCTACTTTTGCAGCTCTTCCTATAACGGAATCAAAAGTGAAAACAGCACCGAGGTTTATCACTTGAGGCCTTTGGCATCTCACTAGAACCATCAGAATGGCTACAATCAGTGCCGTTATAGCCACGGATTTTCCAGTGCTTAGTCCCATGGGTACAAGGCAATCAAACCAGAGAGAAAAACGAATCAAGGTAAGGTTTACAGTTTTGACGTGTAGCACAAGAAAACTCTTTTATCAAAAGATAACAAGCAAACGAAACAGGGCCGGTCGGTAAAAGAGTAGAACAAAAGACAAAGCTTTACCCACGACAAGAATCAGTTAAACAGTGTGAAAATGTCTATTCTCTATTTCAGCAACCTTAAGGTCTCTTGAGGAATATACGCAAACCTACAAATGGAAAATTTCCTACAAAGAAACGAATTGTTTAACAGGAAAAGTCTAGACACAGAACAAAAAGGATGTTATAAAGACAGGATTCCTAAAGAGATAAAGATAAAACTTAGAGACCACATCACCCAGAAAGTCATCACCATCATCTACTTCTTCTCGAATAGAAACAAGAATAGAAGAAAAACGTGCGACTCAAGTTTCTCCTTTTGGTTTGAGATACAGTCAAAAGCAGCCGTTTGTAAGCCGTGGGGGGACCATTATCGTGCGAATTCATCTAACGGCCCATATTCTGAAGTGTTATTAAGATTATTATACCACAGAATAATTAATTGACATGTGTTAATCATTTTTTTTAATTGAATGTTAAATTTAATTCAAAAGAAAAAAACATGTTTACAACAATGTGTCTTATGAATATCTACTCTGAAAATTCAAATATATCTTTCTCCACAGGCTTTCTTGGCAAAGTTGATAGAGAAGACAATGAGAAATAAATTTTCCATAATTCAGAAGAGGAGAGATAAGAGGCTTGAGGGGGGGATTAAGATTCTGGTTTTCAACCAGATAATTACTTCTTCTTAAGCTTGTTTTTTTTTTGAAAGAAAACAGGTTTCTTTCTCAAAAAAGTTTATAGTATAAGGACGCCTTTAAATATAAGTTTTGATTGATATGTCTTTATTGAATCAACATCATGCTGGTTACGTACTAGATGACGGATGACATAAAGAAAAGAGATATATTAGAGATGGAAAAGGCTTAATTGATGCATCTAAGGTTAACCAACTCGTTGACCTCATTGTAGCATCAACCGTAGCTTTTAAATGTAGATAACTAACATAGAACTCATCAACACACAAGTCATGGCAAGCTCATGAAGGGAAAAGTATAAAAAGGCTAAAAAAATTCTTTTTTTAGAACAACCATTCCTCCTTACCAGGAAAAAAGAATCCAAAAAGATGAATTAAGAAGCCATGATTTATCATATCATTTACAAGGGTCAGGACAAATAACATTTTCTGTCAAGGTTAACTGATCTTAAGCAAAATAATATAACATTTTGCTAATTTGATGGATGTAGAAACTTTTACTCACTCTATCATTGCATTCAAATATCACATTCTAAACTTGTCTGTTTTGGATTATTATTATCTATCATCCCCTTGTTGAATCTTCCATAAGAGGTGGGGTTTTTTTCTTCAAACTAAGTCGTTAGGAAAAAAGAAACATACAAAATGAAAACTACACTTATCTCCCTGAAAATTCTTAAATAAACTTCACGTTCTCAACATAGTTTAGATAGGTTTTGAATCTCTTACCTTGAAACGCTTCCATTCCTCGGATTTCAACTTTCGTGATCGTCTTTCTCTCCACGCTGAAATAGACAAGATATGAAGGCACGAATTGGTAGAGAGGTGAAACGACGATTTCACTTTTACCAACCATTCCAGCGATGTACATGGCCCCCGTAACCACATCCTTCCAGGAAGGTGGTAATATGTATACATGCTTGGACCACTCATGTTTTGCAGCATCTTGTAGAACCCACATCTCAAAACTTGTACTTTCTTGAGTAACTTGACGAGAATCCCTCGACATAATCAAACCAAGTTTGCCACTGTAGTTAACGAGAGTTGTTGAATAGTGCATTGCTCTATTGAAAGTTTCCATGAACGTGACAAAGCTGATCTTCTCAGTCCTCAAATCAAAACAAGCTACCATGGAATCACAAAAAGAACTTTTGACTGAAGTTGTGTAGTACAGAACACCACTGATGCAAATCCATTTACTAGAGTAAGAATGTGGAACGCAACACTCGACCGACCTCCACGCCAAGTTCTTGGTTCCTAATGTCAGAACTTGCAGCTTCACAAAGACCCACTCATCAGTTACAAACGAGCGTAGCATTGACAACACCTTGAACTCTTTCCCAATGGGATCATATCCAAGATAGCTTTGCGCTCCATACCTCCCAATCGAATTCAACCTTGGTAATGTCAAGGACTGACCCGTGCTAGGGTTACACACCACTGGATAGAACAACAACGGATCTTCCATCCCCTCGAATATCCGCTTAGCTTCGTAGCAGAAGAATCCATTGGTACAACCGTAGAATTCATTCGAAAGTGGGAAAGGCGCGAGATGGTTGGTTGCTACCACAACATTCGAGTTCTCTTCAGGCTGAGGTGACGAGAGGAATATAAACTTACTGACGCTGCAATCATAGCAGACGAAAAGAAGCCGAGGGCGAGCACAAGATTTGGTCAAGAAGACGTCTGTGAAATCTTGACTGCCAAGCAAGGATGACCAGAGCTTGCATACGCAACGACATCTCGCTATTGACTTCAAAGGCAACCTCGAAAATATCTCTGTAACAACCTCAACAGGGAGGTTCAATGAGTTTCGATCAAGTGTGGTCGTTGAAACGGTTAGACCACCCTTCGACACGTTCTGTTTCATGTTCCCCTAAGAAGTGAAGTTTAGCTCTGTGAAGAACAAAGAGAAAGACATGGAAACTTAACCATTCCATCCTCAAGAAAGATTCTAGAATCAACCAAAACTTAGCCACAGATTCTACAAAAACGTCACACCAAATGAACGATTGAGATGAAACAACAATCTACAATCTACCAGAAACTTCATTACCTCGAATTCACTGTGACTTGGTTGGAGGTTGAATTTTTGGGCTGGATTGCAGTGGAACAGTCGTAAATCGCAGTTAGGGTTAGACTAGAACTATCATCCCCAAAATCATTTTGTCGGAGAAGATAAAGAGAGTGCAGTAAATAACATATGGGGGGGTCTTTAGACCATGATTATCGCAAAAACCCAACATGGGTTTCTAATTTTTTTTTATCTTTTTTGTTTTTTTTTCGTTTTTATCCGATTAAAAAAATTAAAAAAACAACCATTCGCGGGCCGCCATGTTTTGTAGGGCCCGCAAAAAATCCACAGCCCGCAAAAAACCCACAGCAACCGTCTTCAATTTCGTAACTTAAGAGCATGAGTACGAGCATTGGTGAACCTCCTTTGGGGTTCACAAGATTTTTTTTAATATTTTTTAGTAGGTCCATAAATAGTTATGAACATATATCTATTGTGTTTCTGTATTGGTTATTGGTGAATCTAAAAAAGAGTTCAGAGAAATAATAAAATATTTTTTCAATTTTTAAAAAAAATTTGAATATATTTAGAATACATGAATAAAATAGAATATTTTTTAAAAAAATAAAAGGTTTTATTCAATACATTGTTGAAAATTTTTTGGTAAATAGTTTTTTCAAACAAGCTTCTATTCAATATATTGAGAATTCATGAACATACAAAAATTATTTGTTTCACATAAATAGATGTTTTATATTTTCTATGCAAAAATTATAAATTTCAATGAAATTAATTAAGATTGTTAAATTATCATTGGTTAAAAATTATTGGAAATTTATAATAGTGTTTTGATGTTTTTTTTAATACATGGAAACACTTAAAAATCTATCTTAAGCGGTTCCTCAAGGTGGAGAAAGCATCCATGAGATCAAAAGAACATATGGGGTCTCGGCCGTGAAGCCGGACAGCACGCTGGCCTGTGACACCAGTGGGTATTTCAACTGCTTGACATCCTCTGCTTTCTCAAATAGGATCAAAAACAACAACGAAATCCTCTGGTTTAATCCCTACGCAGAAGCTTCAGCTCAATTGATAACAAGCCTGCAAAAGCAGAGTACAAGTTGGTAATCACATATCTACATATTGACAGGTAGACAATCCAAAAGTTGGTAATCACAAACCAACAGATGCTCGCAACTGTTAATCCCAAGACTCCCGCGCCAATACCTGAGTGGGATTACATAATATGAGACTTGAAACAGATGAAGAATAAAGCAGGAAAAGAAACTAACAATTGTGACTTTGCCACAGTATATATATTTTGTTTTTTTTTGGTGTTCAAGACTAATCAAAATGCTATATATTTTAATGTGGTTCTTTTTATCACAAAGACACATCAAAGTTCAAGATTTGGAGACTTTTACCAAAACAGAACATGGATAAAAAAAACGTACCTATGCCAATCTTCAGCTTCAACCTTCGATCTGAAGAAACCAAGACGAAGAAAACAGTCAGGGAGTTTCATAATGTAGCATTCACAAGAACATAGAAACTCAAGCTCATGCATGAATTTTTTAAGGTTATTAAACCAATCAGAGTTTAGTAAAACCTCAACGCAATGAGAAAACTAAAGCAAATAAGATATGAACATTATGTAAAGAAGATTAACAGAGCTTCCTCCTTCGTGTAACAATGTAAATTTGTAATAATCAAAACTCTTAGAAAAAAAGAGAAAGAAAATGAGAAGCATTACATACTTCCTCCTTCAAGAACTCTGCAGAGCTTGGCTTCATACAGAAGCTGAGGATGATTTGTTTTGCTGTTCTCCTGCAAAACATCCAATATAATCGAATTAAAGACAATTTAATTGCAATTAAGACAAAGCAAGGAACATGATTAACAATTAAAGACAGAACACAAAATCAAAAATCTCGAGTAGCTGGAAAACTTACGATTTTAACGGCTACGATCTCGAAAGTATCGGCGTGTGTAGCTGCGGAGAAAGGAAACAAAGAAAGGCCAATAGGGAACCAATTCTGAAACCCAAAAAAAGAGTCGATGAGAAGAAGACAAAAGACAGACCGAGGAAAATCTCTCCGAAGGAGCGGGCGCCGATCTTGCGTCCAAGCTTGTACTTGCCGCCGATGATACGTTCAATGGAAGCTCCGATTAAAAACGAATCTGGCGGGGGATCAGTAGATAAAAGAATTAGAACTTCCCCGTACAAGTTGACGTATGGTTAGAACTTCCCCGTACAAGTTCATTCCTAAGACTAAGTTCACCAAAATAAACTCATTTTTTATATTTTTTAATTATTTCGGATCTAAGAACTTGAGCTCATAAACCCCTAAAATACTCTAATGCTGATGGCTAAGCGCTCAGCTTCTCCTTCCCTTCTCCTTTTTTGGGTCTCACACTCACCTTTTTCCTCTGAAAACCCTGGGAAAAACCCGGGATAATCATGCTCTTAGTGGGGACTCTTTAGACAATACTTTTTTTTTTTTTTTTTTTTTTTTTTTTTTTTTTTTTTTTTTAAAANTTTTTTTTTTTGTAAAACTGACAATACTTAAAACAATGAGTTTGCAATGCGTTTGACCTGAATTTTGTTAAAAACGTTGAATTGATATTTTTATTTACGGCCCTTATTAAGTGAACTAATACTTTAACAGGAAAAGTAAAGGAACAAGACGAAGAAAAGCTGTAAATAAGACAGGAGCACTGTTTTAAAAATTTTGAGCCGGTAAATCTGATCCCAAAATCTATTATTTATAAACTCGGTAAAACCCGTAAAAATCCACTAAAATTCGGGACCTGACAACCGGTTGAACCATTGGTTAAACCATCAAGTAACTTTTATTTATTTTGTAGATTTTTTAGTTATGTTACTAAAATTTTCTTTTTATTCAAAACTAAAAAGTGAATGTTTTTTATTATTTTATTTTTCGTGGATCTCACTATACTGTTTAATTTTTGATTTATTTGTGATTTTTTAAGATTTTGATGAAGATTTTTGCCATTTGAAAAAAAGTGAACGATAATATCAAACTATAATTAGTTGATGTGATTTTTTCGGGTATTAATTCATTTTTATTATCAGCAATCTATTATTACAGTTTAATATTTAACTTTTCGGATTTGAAGTATAAATTTGCTATTCACATTTCACATTGAAATACTTACTAATTTCAAGATTTGATATTTTTATTAGATGTTAAAACTCTTAACTTATAACAAATTGTTAAATAGTCTGATTTATATTTTGAAATTCTGACAACAAATATTCTTTAAAAATAAAATATGTATTATTATTTTTAATAACTAATATATTATTATTTAATAAAGAATAAATCTATGGATCCTCGTCCGCGGTCAACCTAAGTCATCTGTGGGGTTTCAAAACATTGGAGTATTGGACAGGAGACAGATTCCTAAAGAGATATAGACAAAAACTGTGTCACTCCCAGAAAGTCATGTTCTTCTTCTTCTCGAAGAGGAACTGAGAAACAACAAGAGAAGAAAAACGCGTGACTCGAGTTTCTTCTTTTGGTTTGAGCTAGCCGTTTGTTAGCCATGGGAAGTGGGGACCATTATCGTGGGCATACATCTAACGGCCCATATTTTGACGATTATTTAAGAATAGAGATATTTATACCATGTGATAAATTATTATATTTTTTTTTGTTGTAACTGCATGTGATAAATTATTGATTTGTGTTAATTAATCATCCTTTCAAAGTCTTTTAATCTTCTTAAGTTATTCTTTTTTTTTTTCTCTCAAAAAGGTTATAGTAAAGATTCCCTTGAATAGAAGTTTTAATTGATATAGCTAGGTCTTATTGAATCAACAGCATTCTGGTTACGTACTAGAAGATGGATGATGAATTGAAATGTAACAGCTTTGGAAATGTAGACAGAATGGTGACTAGATCAATCAGTGTTTTCACCAATTCCTGAAAACATCTCTATTTCATTTGGATTAGTTTTCTTCATAGCTTCAAACATGGTTGCACTCGTAGTGTGCCAGCTCTAATACACTGTGAGCCATTCTACAGGTCCACCACATGGTTTACGAAGGATAAAATATTATTCTGCTCAAACGCTTCCATCTCTTGGAAGATCTCCTAAGAAGTTATGACTTTTAGCAAGACACTATGTAAAACAGATTCTACTCGATATATGCAATCAAAATGGCACAAATTAGATCTACAACTTGTGATTGATCTATCATCTACAAGGGCTCGATCGGACAAACGTCATTTCTGGCGAGTTTAAGTGATCTGAAGCAAAATAGCAATTCAGGGATCGAAAAATCTTCTCTCTATCACAGCATTGAAAGATCACATTCTAAATTCTTTGTTTTGGATTAGTATTTACAAATTACAGATTTTGTAACAAGATGATTTTCTGCTTACAGAAGCTTCAAACTAAGATGCTAGAAAAAAAACACAAAATGAATACTACTGCGAGTGTCTTGCTATCGACATTGAAGTAGATGTACATAGCTAGGAAGCCACGTATTGATGGCACGTGGACAAAATGATTTCATTTGTACCAACCAACATTCCAGCAATGCACATGCTCTCTTGAACTACATCCTTCCAAGAATGAACATTTATGAGATTTTAGCAAAATGTTACAAATAAATTCATTATGCTTTCCATCATAGTGATTTAAACATTTACTTGGAAGAGATAGATAACAAGAATAAACATTTCAGTTTGGATCAAGCTTCTTAATAATTAAATCATCATCATCTTAAAGAGTTTATAACAAAACGATTTTCTTCTTAAAGAAGCTTCAAACTAAGACACTGGGAAAAACGCAACACACAAAATGAAAACCACACTTGTCTCTCTCTTAAAATGCTTAAAGAAGCTCCACAATATTCTCAACATAGTTGAGATAGGTGTTGAATCTCTTACCCTGAAACGCTTCCATTCCTTGAATTCCAACTTTTCTGATCGTCTTTCTCTCCACGTTGAAGTAGATGACACAGAAAGGAACGTTTTGGAACCAAGGGGTCAAGACGACTTCATTTACACCAACCATTCCAGCAATGCGCATGGTCCCCGAAGCCATATCCTTCCAGGAAGGTGGTAATACGTATACATGCTTGGACCACTCATGTTTTGCAGCATCTCGTAGAAACCACAGCTCAAAACTTGTACTTGCTCGAGTAACATCATGAGAATCTCCCGACATAAGCAAACCTAGTTTGCCATTGTAGTTTACCATATTTGTTGAACAAGGCAGTGCTCTATTGAAAGTTTCCATGAAATCAATAGCGGTAAACTTCTCAGTCCTCAAATTAAAACAAACTATCATGGAATTCAAGGAATAACTGTTGACTGATGCTGCGTAGTATAGAACACCACTGATGCATATCCACTTACGAGAAGGCGAATGTGGTATGAAACACTCGACCAACCTCCATGACAATTTTTTTTGGGTTCCTAATGTCAGAACTTTGTGCTTCACAGAAACAAGTGAGATTTCCATTGACAATACCTTGAGTTGTTTCGAAATGGGTTCATATCCAAGATAGCTTCCCAGTGCAAACCTCTTCCTCGACTTCAACCTTGGTAAGGTAAAGGACTGTCCCGTGTTGGGGTTACATATCACCGGGACATACACTGGGTTTTTCCCACCCTCGGTAACGTCAAAGATCCGCTTCGCTCCATAACCGAGGAAGCCACTGGTGCAACCAAAGAATCCATAAGAACGTGGGAAACACGCAAGACGATTGGCGGCTACAACATACGAGTTCTCTTCTGGATTTTCAGGCTGAGGTGACGAGAAGAAGATAAATTTACTGTCATCGTGGCATGCGAAAAGAATCCGAGGGCGGCGAGCACAAGATTTGGTCCAGAACGAGTCTATGAAATCTTGACTTCGAAGCATGGACGCCCAGAACTTGGATAAGCAACGACATCTCGCTACCGCCCTCGACGGCACCTCGACGGCAGCCTCGAGAATATCTCTAAAAGGAGTTCGTCAGGAGGAGAAAAGCTAAGAACCGAAATGTTCATGGCGGAAAAGATTTCTGAAGAGTCGGTTTTGTTTCTTTACTAGACCAAATCGTTCGTTTTGTTTTATAATCTTTTTTTGGGGTCAAATTGGAAATAAAATCTCGGTATTTATTCTAAAGAATGAAAAACAAGAATGCCCTTTAATATTTACAGATCCTTACCACTGAAAATTTTTAAGCCTATGATTTTTATTAAATTCTGTTTTTTTGAATTTCTTTTTATTTATACAGCAGAAAATCTGTATATTTAATTAACAAAAAAAATTTTCGATCAAGTGAATCTAAACAACAAACAAAATCATAAATATCCGGACAATCATGATGTTAATTAATTTAGCTTTTTCCAAAAATATACAAACTAAATAAGGGAATATTCCAAAAACGATCAAACGTATCCAAACAATTTATGTAGCAATAAATTCCAAACGAAGAATGAAAAGCTAAGAACCGAAAAGCTAAGAATTACACATTGTATCGTATTTACTTTCTAAGGTATTGTACATCTTTCCAAAACATTTTAGATTACACACTTTATTAAGCTGATTTCTTATTTAATTTCTAAAGTATTTTAATATTTTTCCAAAAAAAATTAGATTACACCAGATATTTTACATAAGACAAAGTTTTTAAAAAATATTAAATGCTGGTAGATCTGGTTCTCTTTTGGCTGGCCTATTTGCTTGGTTATCTCAAGAAATATAGGTTAAAAAACGGCTACGACACCACACATCTAAGAGCATGGCCATCGGTTAGATGTCCAATTTGAATAACTGAGCTATTTAATATTTTGTTACAAATTTATTAGATGATTATAACTTAATTAAAACCAGCAAATAAAACCAATGAAAAACTGATAGATATGCAATAGATGCTTAAAACCGGTTCTGAAAATTATGTTTTAGCATATTCTGATTCCATCTCACACTTAATTTTTTTAATTAGATAATTAGATCGTGACATGCACAAGTGCAGACGTACATGCTTTTATCTTTTTTTATGGGTCAAAATTTTCAATACTGTTGATTTTTTTATAAATTTATGTATTCATCTATCATTTTTAAGTAAGCAAAATAAATGTATGTATTCATTTATCATTTTTAACATTTACATTTTAAATGTGTTTGTATAAGTATTATTTTATTTTTAATAGGTATATTATTTTGTTTGTTACAAAAAATTTTAAATATATTTTTATATTTTGATATTATATATTGTGAAATTATATAGTTATATATCTTCTTCAGGAGTAGTATTATACAATAATTTTTAGTATTATATATATTTTATTTTGTTATCAGTATTTACTATTTACAGCATTTGTAACAAGAAGATGGTCTATCATCACGAGAGATGGGATTTCAAACTAAGAAGGTAGAAGAAAAAAAAAGCTCCAAATGAATACTACACCTAATCTCACTTGAGATGCTCAAAGAAGCTCCACTTTCTCAATATAGTTGAGATAGGTGTTTATCCTCTCACCCTGAAACGCTTCCATGCCTTGGATTCTAACTTTTCTGATCGTCTTGCTCTTGATATTGTAGTAGATGACATAGGAAGGAACTCTTTGGAACCAGGGCGTCAAAATCATCATCATCTATAGCTCTTTAACTTCTTAACTTTTTCTCTTAAGCTTTGACTTGTGCTAACCACTCGAATCGATGTAACTCAGGATTCTACTTGATACAATCCAAAACGACAGAAAAAAATAGATGTACAACCTGTGATTTATCATATATATCATCTACAAGGGTCTGGACAAACTAGTAACATTCTGCTCATTTCATGGATTTAGAAAACTCTTACTCTCTCTATCACAGCAGTGAAATATCACATTCTAAACTTCTCTGCTTTGGATTAGTATTACACTTTTAAAGAGTTTGTAACAAGAATATTATAAATCTTCCACAACAGGTTGGTTTTCTAAACCAAGATGCTAAAAAAACGAACACACACACAAAATGAAAACTACACTTGTCTCTCACTTATAAATCCTTAAAGAAGCTTCACATTCTCAACATAGTTGAGATAGGTGTGGAAACTCTTACCCTGAAA
>OVBX01004316.1:0-14854 GCA_900406325.1 Erucastrum elatum
TATATATATATATATATATATATATATATGTATATCAAATATTTTTTTGGAATAGAAACCCTAAATTAACAGGCCTGGCTCTGTTTATGATAAATATATTTTCTTTTTGTAAGAACACATATTTACACAAACTACATCTCTTGTTCATTGCTTATACTGAAACTAATGGTTCAAAATACAATGAAACTAGATCGTAGCCTCAAAGGGATGGGCAAACAAATAATCAAAGATGATTAACATTGTGAGTTGACTATACTGTCGTCGAGGACTACTATCAGTGTTGATTTTACGGATAACTATTCTTGTCGCATATCTCAGAGGGTTTAACCAAGAAAATGAATGAATGATTATGAATCTAACACACCGGGTCGTTGTATCACATGATATTATCGGTTAAAAAGTATTCGCGACAAATAACTTTCGAATGTTGCGTCTCTGATTCAATTCTCAAAAAAAAATGTTGCGTCTCTGATTCTTGATTTTTTGTTTTTTTTTTTTGAAACTCTGATTCTTGATTTCTTGATTTTTTGTTTTCATTTTCTTTTCACGTACGTACGTGATTTACGTTGAATTGATAGATCCGTGCACCGTTATGTGCGCGATATCAAAACTTTTTTTTTAAAATATTGTTAGATAAAATAATTAGATATGTTCAGTGTTCCAATGAATTATTTGCATGTAATCAATTTCATCAACGACTTATTTAATTTGGTTCTCTGCTTTTGAAATGACAATACCATTGACCTCTAACCGCCATATGATATGGGTCTTTGAAACAATGAGACTAGGGTCGTCCACTACGAATCTAGAAATAAATAGACGATAGTGATTAATGGATAAGTTAAAATCAAATTTGCCAAACATTTTGAGCTACTTTTTCAAGATCAACGTGGTCTTTAAACCAAAAATACGATGATGCAATTACACTTTTGGACAACTTGTTAAACAAAATGCTCGGTTTCGCATTCCTGAAAACTAAAATGTTTAACCTTACTGATGGTAAAAACAAACCATCGAAAAGTATTTACCTTGTATGAACATATGATTCTTCACGCGCTCTAATTGCCCTGATTGAATACACGCTAACAAGAATTCAATAAAGTTGATGAAAAGCTATAAAGTTGAAGCACTCTTATTACGATAAAACTTCTTTAATCATAATAAAATCGTGATTCAAAAAAAATCATAATTAAATTATACAAATGTTAAAGTAATTAATTAAAAAAAATTAAATTAATCATAACAACTCTCGTTGTCCCAGTCTCTTTCCTTGACCTAGGGGTATATATATATATATATACGAACACGAGTGCTCTGGTCCTCATCAGAGAAACATAAGACATAGACCAAACACTAAACAAAAACTAAGTACATTGATTAGTGACAAGAGGCTAAATGAAGTTCGGGAAGGAGTATTCATCTCAGATGGTGCCAGAGTGGCAACAAGCTTACATGGATTACAGCTTTCTCAAAACCCTGCTCAAAGAAATCATCCGGTTCAAACACAGAACCAACAATTCAGCTCCGCGTGGTGGCGCCAAGCATCACCAAGGTGGTGAAGGATTAAACCGGAATATGACACTTCACCGCGCATTTAGCGGCTTACTCTCTGCTTCAAGAAGACAAAGACACAGCAACTTTCACGACGTCGAGGAAGGGGTACAGTTAACGTCAACGACTACGATGACGGGTCCCATTCTAGTGAACACCACGGTGGATCGCGGTGTGGAGACTACGTTTCTGATGGCGGCTGAAGAAGGAGGAGAGTATGAACTGGTGTTTTTCCGGCGACTAGACGACGAGTTTAATAAAGTGAGTAAGTTTTATAAAGAGAAAGTGGAGGAAGTGTTGAATGAAGCGGTGGTGCTAAACAAACAGATGGACGCTTTGATAGCGTTTCGTGTCAAAGTTGAGAATCCAGAAGGGTGGGGATGGGATGAACGGACGGTGGAGATCAGTCGGTTGGCTTCTGATATTGCTACTTCTGCCGCTACTATCTCCGCTTCTACTCCCGCTGGAGCTAAATCCAGTAAGCAATCATACACACACCTATGCACTATTCTACCTAACTCACTCACTTTCCGACAGGAACCGACAAAAATTTAAAGGTGGTTCGGTCTTTACGCTCGGTTACATCAAACCTAACAGTACTAAACCGGATGTTTTATTTATTTCCTGCTACAAAACCGGACTTAAATTTGTTCAATCTTTTTCCCGGTTCCAACAGTAAACCAAATATTATTTGATCTATTGAATTTGGTAAATTTCATTTTTGGACTGCTTAAATACTTTGTTTCCTGTTAAGTTCATTTTGATATTTATTATTTTTTATTTTAAATGTCATTTTACCTTTTAATCCATACTAGAATACTATCTGTGCTGAAAAGCGAATAATAGTTCTTATTTTTATTTCATTTATAGAATTAACAAAAAAAATATTATTTTATAGTAATTTATTTGATAAAATTTTTTGTTAGCCGAAATTGCATTTCTTTTTTTTGGAATTTGGTTTATTCATTTTATCAGTGATAATAACTTCATTTACTCTTATATAAGGAAAAAGTTATTAATTTATCATAAATTAATTTGTTAATTTATTTAATATTAAATGTTATATATGTTATATTGTATAGTATTGTTAGTTTATATTGTTCATCATTATTACATAAAAGTTTAGTATTATGTAAATTATTTTATTATCATGATTTATTAATAAATTTAAAATAAATTATCTCAATAGCTTGTACAAAACTTATTAATTTTAAATAGTTAAATATATGAGATTACTAAAATAGCATAACAAAATTATCAAAAAGTGTTAAATTTACAACTAGTTTATTAGTATGTATACATTAAAGCCATTAAGAGTCTTATAATGAATGATACATTAAAAATTTTAAAATTTAACCTAAGAACATAATTTATTTTGTTAATAATTTTTATATAATCTGTTACTTATTTTGTTAAGATATATTCCAAATATTGTTATATATCTTGTTAGACCATTTAAAAATTAAATGACAACTTTTTATTAGTCGATAAAAATGGATTCTTAATAAACAGAATAGATATTTATCAAATTTTTAGTTTTCTATCTTGATTAATTAACAAATATTAATAAAACAAATATTATTTAGAGAAAAAAACAGATTATTTAATCGTTTTTAATGTGTGAAAAAATGAAACATAAGGAGCCTAACTTTACTCTAAACTAGCTTTGTATTGTACCGGTCAGCCTAAACCACTACATCCGAAGCGGATTATAGTTGGTTCTGATTAAGCTCCGGTCGATTAACTTACCACACCGACATTTCAAATTTGTAGTGAAAGTTCGAAGTCAAGCTCACATGGAGGCAATACAGGAAGGAGGGTCGAGCAGTGCTGGGAAATTAGAAGATGATGGTGAAGAAGAAGGAGGAAAAGAAAATGCAGTCAAAGAATCGGTCAATGAAGTGAAGACGACCAGGATGAGAGCAGTTAGACCAGCTCCATTAGATATTCTTGATCGAGTCAGTATCAACAACACCATAGAGACGCCTCGTTCCACCATTAAAGGAGTCCTCCAGGTTCCGAAGCAGACCGAGTTAAAGTTCAGCAGAGAAAATCTGATGAAAGTCCAGGAGAAGCTGAGGCATGCTTTCATCGTGTTTTACCAGAAGCTGAGGCTTCTCAAGAGTTACAGGTGCGCATGGTGTTTATTTGTAGGTTTTTGAGATTATTATTTTTAATGGGTTTTACGTTATGCACATGCAGCTTTTTGAATGTATTGGCTATCTCGAAAGTACTGAAGAAGTATGATAAGGTAAGATTTGAGACTTTGTTTAGGGATCTTGAAGGGGTTATATATTTTATGACTCAAAATTTGTGTTTATAGATAACTTCAAGGGATGCAACGAAGCATTACATGAAAGTGGTTGATAGTTCATACCTGGGAAGCTCTGATGAAGTAAGAGGTTTACTTAGTTCTGAAGTCCTCTCTTCTCAACGAAGCCTTAACATGGATCCTCTGTTATAACAGGTTGTGCGACTCATGGAGCGTGTTGAAGCAACATTCGTAAAGCATTTTGCAAATGCTAATCGAACCAAAGGAATGAACATTTTACGACCTAAAGCGAAAAAAGAGAGACACATACTTACATTCTCAACTGGTAAACTCATAATATGGAGGCAGCATTTTGGTTCTGAAGTTCAAACTTTGTGGTGTGCTTATGAAAATATTGTTTTCAGGTTTCTCTGCTGGATGCGTATTCTCTCTTATAGTGGCTCTTGTAGCCATCATCCGCACCCGAAATATCTTAGAGGGGGACGGCCAGAAGCAGTACATGAATACAATGTTCCCTCTTTATAGGTAACAAGTTAGTATATATATTCTTGTCTTTTCGAGCATTCGAGTTGGAACATATGTTGCTTAGATGTTGTTGTCTTCTCTAATGCTTCTTGCAGCTTGTTCGGGTTTATAGTGCTGCACATAATAATGTATGCTGCTAATATATACTACTGGAGGCGATATAAAGTAAACTATTCATTCATTTTTGGGTTCAAGCAAGGAACTGAACTTGGATACAGACAAGTCCTGCTTGTGGGTTTCACCATTGGAGTCTTTGCATTGCTTTGCGTTCTTGCCAATCTTGACATGGAGGCAGATCCTAAAACCAAAGGCTATCAAACACTTACTGAACTTCTTCCTCTTTTTCTACTCATTGTAAATTCTAAAACCCTGAAAGATTAGAGTTTATGTAATAAAAAGTCAGCCAGTAAAACATTAGCATAGTATTAAACTTCGTCATGTTTGTTTTTAACTTTTGCAGGCTATGTTTGTGGTTCTAGTCTTGCCATTCAACTTCTTTTACCGCTCAAGTCGGTTCTTCTTCCTCAGTTGTGTGTTTCGTTGCCTTGCCGCTCCTCTTTACAAGGTAAACCAGTGCTCTAATAAGATCGTTGACCAGCGATAAAGTTGTGAATTAATTATAATAGGACATGAACCATTACTTCTCCTGCAGGTAACATTGCCTGATTTCTTCTTGGCGGATCAATTTACCAGCCAAGTTCAAGCTCTTAGAAGCGTCGAGTTCTACATATGTTACTATGGTTGGGGAGACTTCAGACACAGAAAGAACACTTGTAACAGTAGTGTATACAACACATTCTTGTTCATCGTTGCTATCCTCCCTTATGTGTCTCGCCTCCTTCAGGTGCTTAGCTTTTCTCTCCAAATAAAAAATTTCAACATCTCTAGTATTCATTCAGTAGCTAAACTTGTAATCAATGCAGTGCTTGCGACGGCTGTTTGAGGAGAAAAACCCGGAGCAAGGGTACAACGGAGTCAAGTACTTCTTAACTATAGTAGCCGTTTGCGTGAGAACTGCTTACAGTTTCCATAAAGGTGACATTGCTTGGAGAGCAGTAGCCGTTATCTCCTCAGCTGCAGCTGCAATATTCTCTACTTACTGGGACTTTGTTCATGATTGGGGACTTCTAAACCGGACATCGAAAAACCGCTGGCTTCGAGAAAAACTTCTCATACCTCAAAAGAAAGTATATTTCATCGCCATGGTGAGTCTCAAAACCAAATAAATAATATTTATTCCATCAAAACTTGTTTCATATTATCAACTGATGTGTAAGAACATGTATCAGATTTTGAACGTCCTGCTGCGATTTGCGTGGATTCAGACGGTTCTGGATTTCAACTTCTCCTTCATGCATAAACAGACGATGGTTACTCTTGTTGCTAGTCTTGAGATTATTCGTCGTGGTATCTGGAGTTTCTTCAGGTCGGTTCAAAACTCATATCACTGATCCTACATATTGTGTTAGTAACTCTCTTTTTTTCTTTTGTTTGTGGAAAACAGATTAGAGAATGAGCATTTGAACAATGTTGGGAAATACAGAGCTTTCAAATCTGTCCCATTACCATTCAACTACGATGAAGATGAAGATAAAGACGATTAGAGTTTAAGAATACTGTGAGTTTACTCTTTAGCCACAAAAGTACATCAAAGAGTTTTTAGTATTTATCAAAATCAGCCCCATTCAAGTTATCTGAAAGTTTGGTTTGGGATCGGTTTGGGTTCTATCAGGTTCGGATGTTTAATAAATCTTCAAAAAATTGGTACAATCCAATATACTGGTTCGAATCCTGATCGATTTTCGGGTTCAGTTTATTTTCCCAGCCTTAGTAAAAATTCAAACTATTCATATCAGTAGCATCTGATTATTTTCTCTCTACTCAACTTGTATCTTTACACCTTATTTTATTAAGGGTCATGACACTGGCTTGCAAGACATCATATAATAATAACAATTATGAAAATAGAAAAGATAGAGACAATGAGATGAGTTTTGAAACTATATGTTTTTGACAATGAGATACTTTCTTTTCATTTTTGAGCTACTAATCTGATTTGAACCGACTTTGATCCTAGTTTAATTTTTGATTGAAAATAGATGCAAATTTTGGTTGAACAACAAGTCTCTCTATCACACCGTTACAAAACATGCTAACAAAAGATAAACCAGAGACAATGCTGGCCTCTGAATTCTCGCATTCAAATAAAAGAAACTTCATATACAAAAGAAACAAGTCAGTTATTCTATGCGGCTAACAGCTAACTCATAAACACCATCGTCCAAAGACTGATAATAGATGACTTAACATGATAATTAATCAAGGTAACCAAACTATCACTATATATTTCTGTGGAGGCTGATAACAGCTACGGATGAGACAAAGTTAAACAACAAACAAGTAAAGTTTTCTGACTTGATCTTCAGACAACTAGAAAAATAAATGCGGGGACCAGAATCAATCACTAAACAAAAAGACTAGACCTGGACTGTTTCATCAGCACCAATCTCATTAAAATGAGGAAACAGCTTAGTAAACCACAAAAGAACCAGCGTTCTCGACTTGAATATTCATGGGCATTAACAAAGTAAACAACCTTTAGATCAAATTATCACCATCCAGACATCAATGGTCTCATAAAGTTTTTGAATATAATAACAACATGAAATGTTAACAGTTTAAACCCCAAATCCAATATTGATAATCACTTAAAACAAAAAAAAACCATAAAATTTTTCACCTATCCTTTAAGTCAACCCTGAGCTTGCTTCCTCACAGCCAATTCCTCTTCGGAGATTTCTTCTTCTTTGTTCTTCTTGGGTAAAATCCGCTGGTAATAATCGGAGTGAGCATACATACATTTAATCAACGTAGTATTGACTTCCATACACTTGGTGACGATGTCTTCCTTGCTCTTCTCAGCTTCCTCCCTGCAAGCCTCCCACGCCGTGAATGATTCTCTGCAACCGCCTCCCTTCATGAACACGCAAAACACGCACTCTCCTTTCTCTTCCTCGTTTGGGGATCTGGATTCTACCGGTTCTTTCCAAACGGGTGATGAATCTCCAAGTTTCTCCGAAGAGTTCGAATCTCCGAGCTCCGGGGACGAGTCTCCGAGTTTCTCTGACGGAGGTTCGTTGATCAGAGGCTTGGAATCGGTTGCATTCTCCGTTTTGGGATCCGACGATGACATGATTCACAAGACGCCGACTCGTAGTAGATGTCCTTGTTGCAAACGCGACTTCTATGTTAAACCCTCTTAGAAACACTTTTTGTGTTTATATACAAATATTCAATGTTAATAGTCAATGTTACCTTCTTTTGTTGGTCAAAGTCAAAGTTACCTTTTTTTTTTACCCTTTTAGCAAAATAGCAAAGCCCAATTATTATTTTTTAAAAAAGTTATGTGTTTATAAAGAACAAAACTTGGGTTCATCCCTACGGTAAACTCTCAAATTCACCTCAAGTGTTAACACCAATCAAAGTGCCATGTAGGATTATTTAAAAAAGGAAACAAAATCAGAAATAAAAAAAAAAGAAAAGAGGAAAAAAAGATGTCGACTAATTTTTTTTTAAAGACATCCATGACTTCTTCTTCTTCACCCACACAAAATTGAAAGCTTTGTTTATCAAATTGCTAAATTCAAACATTAAACCTTAAATCTTTGGGTAAATTCTAAGCACTAAACATTAAACTTTAAACCTTTAAAATATCTTTTTACCCAAGGGTTTAGGATTTACCCAAGGGTTTATGATTTAACCAAAGGTTTAGGGTTTAGTGTTTTGGGTTTAGGGTTTATTGTTTTGGGTTTTGATTTAGGTTATAAGAGCAGAAGATTGTAAACACCAATTTGACAAAGAAAACTTTTAATATTCTCTGTGAATGATTAAAAAACTTTCAATATTTTGAGAGGTGATGAAGAAGAAGCCATAGATGACGTTAAAAAAAAATTAGTCACGTCTTATTCACTTTTTCCATTTTTTTGTTTCCTTTTTTTGCTAATCATACATGGCACTTTGATTGGTTCTAAGACTTGAGGTGAATTTAAGAATTCACCACAGGGGGTGAACCCAAGTCTTGCTCTTTATACAAATATTCAATGTTAATAGTCAACTAGAACTTGACATGCACCTCCGTGCGGTGCGGGTGTTTGATTTGATTTGTGTTCAGTGTAAATTTTAAACTGTCGGTTTTATAAAAATAATTTCATGTATATATTTTATGTTTTGTAATTTGACGATTTAGTTAATTTCATGAAAATATTATCTCATTTTAATATACATCTGATTTCGATAATATTCATACAATATTAATAATGGTCAATATATGAATATCGATTTGGTTAGATAAATTTTGAAAATATAATTAAGTAATTTAAATTGATTATAAATGCAGTGGAAGAATATGTAAATAAAAAAATATAAAAGGAAAGTATTTAATTCATTGTAAATGCTTAGTTGAATATGTAAATAAAAGAAAATACCAAAATATTGCTATACAAGTTACCAACAATTTTCATTTGACTTGTTATCTATGTTTCCAAACAGTACCAAAGATACTTCAGTTTTAATAATATAGATGTTACATTCTTTTGTTGGTCAAAGCCAATGTTACCTCTTTTTTTTACCTTTTTTAGCAAAATAGCAAATCCCAATTATTTTTAAAAAAAGTTATAAACACAAAAATGTTTCTAAACCTTTTTGTGTTTATATCCAGTGTTAATAGTCAATGTTACTTTCTAAATATCATTGTCCAAAGCTGAACTAATAATATATTAGTTAACATGATTAATCAAGGTAACCAAAAAATCATTCTATGGAGGTTGATAACAGCTAGTGCCAAAAAAAGGAGGTTGATAACAGCTACGAAGGACAAAGTGAAACAACAGACTTGATCTTCAGACAAACTAGAAAAAATAATGCTGGAACTAGAATCAATCACTAAACAAAAAGATCAGACCTTGACAGTTACATCAGGCACCGAATCGCATTCAAATAAGGAAATTAGCTTAAAAGAACTAGAGTTCTCGACCTCATGGACATTAACAAAGTAATGACCTTTAGTCAACCCTGAGCTTGCTTCCTCGCAGCTACTTCCTCTTCAGAGATCTCCTCTTCTTCTTTTTCGACCTTGTTCTTCTCGGCAGCGGCTTCAAACTCCTTCTTCACCTGTTCCGCAGCAGCTCTCTCCGCCGCGAGAATGGGCTGGTAATAATCGGAGTGAGCGTCCATACACTTATGCAACGTACTCGTGACTTCCATACACTTGGTCTTTATATCTTCCTTGTTCTTCTCAGCTTCCTCCACGCAGACTTCCCAAGCCGTGAATGATTCTCTGCAACCGCCTTCTTTCATGAACACACAAAACCCGCAGTCTCTTTTCTCTTCCTCGTTTGGGGATTTGGATTCTACCGGATCTTTCCAAACGGGTGATGAATCTCCAAGTTTCTCCGAAGAGTTCGAATCTCCGAGCTCCGGGGACGAGTCTCCGAGTTTCTCTGACGGAGGTTCGTTCATTAGAGGCTTGGAATGGGTTGCATTCTCCGTTTTGGGATCCGACGATGACATGATTCACACGAAGCCGACTCCTAGTAGATGTCCTTGTTGTAAACGCGACTTCTATGTTAAACCCTCTTAGAAACCCTTTTTGTGTTTATATACAAATATATTCAATGTTAATAGTCAACTAGAGTTTGACCCGCCCTTTCAAAGGGCGGGCAAAATTTTATTTTTATCATCATCTTATGTATTGATTTTTCTCGTTTGTTAAATGTCTGAGATTGATTTAGTTAACAAATTTATTAATTCGTCTTTTGTTCACTAATATGTTTAAATATAATGTTTTGTTTTTGGTTTTGGTTTTAGGTTATTTTTTTTTTGCATTTTGGTTTCAGTTTGATTATGGTTTTTTCTTTTTTGGTTCAAGAGATATATAAACCGTTAAGTTATTTATGAAATAACTTAATATATTTATATTTGTGTTTACTCGACCCGGATCTATGAGATTATTTTTTTTCCAAAAACTTATTTACTGAAAATTAAAAATTTCATACATGTTTTTTTATTAAAATATTTTATAGATAACTAAATAAAATTAATAAATATAATTTTTTGAAAATAAGATAATTCATTTATAAAACCCGTCATTATTAATTTTACTTATATTTTAATTATAGTTAAAAATTATTTTTAATTTTTATATTGGTGAAAATATATTTCATTCAACCCATATCATACTATATCAAATTATTTTTAATATTCAAATTTAAATATGTAATTATTAATTATTTTATATATCTTACTTTACTATTTTATTTTAATACGTTGAAGTATGTGACAGAATTCATGTATGTTATTCTTTAATTTTATGATTTTTAAAATATTTAAAATATTTAATATCAGTTACATATTCTTTAACATACGTTGAAATATGTGGTAAAATTCCATAATTTACATATTCAAATAAATTATAAAACAAAGGTTTAAAATATGAGCTATGTTATGGAAATAAGTTTACAGTAATATCAGTTACAAAAAAAAATATGTGTTATTTGTTCCGTGAGTCGTGACATAAAGCTTCAAAAAAATTGATAGCAAAGGAACAAACATTCGTTTGAAATAATTAACTGTTGGCAATAAAATATATCCTATAAAATAGGAAAATCCAGTTTTTTTAGATAATCACACGGCTTACTATTATTCAAATCTGAGAGTTTGTTGTGATTTTTAGCATAAAATTGTAAGATAATAATGAGTAGTATTAGTTTTAGTTGGACCATTACAACTTAAATGATAGTCTAAAAACCAGTCGATAAAAAATGCTTTTGTTTTAATAGTATTGATGTTACCTTCTTCTGTTGGTCAAAGTCAATGTTTCCTCTTTTTTTTGTACTATTTTTTGCAAAATAGCAATCCCAATTAATTTTTAAAAAGTTAAATATTTTTATAGGAATCTGAATTCTTATTAAAAGTTATATTTTCATTAAGGTGTTTTTTCTCATTAACTATTGTAAAAGTTTGTGAATAAATGTTCTTTTTTTTTTGAAACACGTGAATAAATGTTCTGATGTGCTTTTTTCATCATAAGAATATATATATTTTCTGTTTTTTGTGTAAAAAGATATATATATTTCCATTATAAATGTGCTATTTTAAATAACTACCTAAAATAAGAAAATTGTGCCTATTCATATGAATTTTTATGAAAAGACAAATCTTTATGAAAAGACACCAGTTTATATATTTGCACAATCTATAAGAACTAATGCAATGTTTACGATGAAAAGTTACATCTTTTCACATTTATTGAAATGTTTTCATATTTTTTAAATGTATTAGTTTTAAAAGCTATGTTTTTCATAAGTAATGTATGCAATTTATCATCTTAAAAACAAAGAAATGCAACTTTCCGTACAAAAAAAATAAAAGACTCAATTTTTATATTAGTACACTTTTTAGATATAAAATAATTGTAAATATTTCTGTAAAATAATTATAGATAGATATATGCGCATTTTCCGAAAACTTGCTATGCTCTAAGCATACAACACATACAAACCTACCGATTTATTGAAAACTCGGAAAAATCATAAATACGTTAAGAGAATTTTTTATACCTCTACATATATAATAATATATTTTATATGATAATACAAAAAATTTGTAAAATACTTCAAAACTCATATCACTAATTTACAGACTGTGCTAGTAACTCTCTGTGTTGTTTTTGTCTGTGAAAAGCAGATTAGAGAATGTGCATTTGAACAATGTTGGTAAAAACAGAGCCTTCAAATCTTTTCCATTACCATTCTTACTAAGTGAAGATGAAGACTATTAGAGTTTGAGAAGACTGTGAGTTTACTTTTTAGCTACAAAAGTCCATCACTGTTTACAATATTTTATCTTGTATACCGTGTTAAAAATACAATCTTAGTCAAAATTATAAGCTATTTACTAGATTTTGAACCGCGCTTTCGAAGCGCATGTTTATGTTTGGTGAAAATTTTGTATAATCACATTTATATAATCCGTCTTGATATGCATTTATATAACCCATCTCATATATGTATTTTATATCCGAATTTATGTTTAGTTAAAACTATATTGTACATGTATTTTTAGGTTTTTAATTTTGAATTAAATATTTTAAATATAAATAAATATAACAATTTTATAGTTTTAATTGGTATGTTACAATTTTATAACAATATAAAAATACTTGTTGTTAGATTCAAAAATTTCTTGTTGTTGTTAGATTCAAAAAGAAATATTGTTTGGAAAATCAATGGTCTTATAAAGTTTTTGAATCTAACAACAAGAAATGTTATCTGTTCCAAGTGAGCAATTTTTATCCCCAAATCCAATATTGATAATCCCTTGAACCAAAAAAAAACAATTTAAAATGTCTACCTATCTTTTCAGTCAACCCTGAGCTTGCTTCCTCGCAGCCACTTCCTCTTCAGAGATCTCCTCTTCTTCTTTTTCGACCTTGTTCTTCTCGGCAGCGGCTTCAAACTCCTTCTTCACCTGTTCCGCCGCAACTCTCTCCGCCGCGAGAATGGGCTGGTAATAATCTGAGTGAGCGTCCATACACTTATGCAACGTACTTGTGACTTCCATACACTTGGTCTTTATATCTTCCTTGTTCTTCTCAGCTTCCTCCACGCAGACTTCCCAAGCCGTGAATGATTCTCTGCAACCGCCTTCTTTCATGAACACGCAAAACCCGCAGTCTCCTTCCTCTTCCTCGTTCCGGGATCTGGATTCTACCGGATCTTTCCAAACGGTTGAAGAATCTCCCAGCTTCTCCGAAGAGTTCGAGTCTCCGAGCTCCGGGGAGGAGTCTCCGAGTTTCTCTGACGGCGCTTCTTCGTTGATTGCAGGCTTGGGATCGGTTGCATTCTCCGTTTTGAGATCCGACGATGACATGATTCACCCGAAGCCGCGAGATCGGGTATAATGGAAATCGGGGATTATTCTCGGTGCAGCCGCCGACACGTAGAAGATGTGAATGTTGTAAACGTGACTTCTGTGTTAAACCCTCTTTTAAACCCGCCCCTTTTGTGATCTCACTTTTTTGGGTAACACGTTATCATTCTATTTTTAATCATTTATTTCCTTTTTTCAAATTTTGGCTTATCTATACTATTATTTACATCACTCAGAAATTTATAAATTACTAGGTTATTACCCGCGCTACGCTGCGGGCTGAATTAATACAAAATAATTTTTATTT
The DNA here is from genome assembly GCA_900406325.1 of Erucastrum elatum. Taxonomy (NCBI): domain Eukaryota; kingdom Viridiplantae; phylum Streptophyta; class Magnoliopsida; order Brassicales; family Brassicaceae; genus Erucastrum; species Erucastrum elatum. The sequence continues at coordinate 13,584 of OVBX01004316.1, forward strand.
GAAATTTAAGTTATTATTAATATTAAATTGTCTAATGGTTCATTTTAAATATAACTTTTTAATTTTTTTTTTGAAATTTAGAACAAAATACATTCAGAAGTTAAGTTGCCAAAAGAAAATCATAAATGAAAACTTTGAACCGAAAAAAATCTGAATAGTTGTTATTATTATTAATAATACACAATAGACATTTTCTCCACACAAAATTTGTAAGTCGAACATGTCATCTTGTAGTAAAAAAACACCATCAGAAGATACATCAAATCTGAACAAAAAATCAGAGAAAAGTTGATATCAGCAAATTTGAAATCAATATAGAAAAAACAAAGTTTAGTATATAAACTTTTGTAATGGGCAACTTCATCTAAACTCACTCATTAGAAAGCTGGAAATCCCACTGACCTTACCACTTATGAATTAAGTTGTGTCATCTCCACTTTTAACGTCCACAACAGCTTTCTTCACCTGTAAAACAATAAGAGTTGTATAGACTATTGAATTAACTTGTAGATTTCATAGAAAGATAGTTTAGAGCACTGACCACAAAAAGAATAAAAAAATATTTTCCTCATATATTTAACATGAGAAAGCTTAAATCAAAGCTGCTAACGTTCAGATCTAAAAAAATGGGTAATAATGTAGAGAATAAATATAGTTAAGAGATTGAGACATACTTGTTTTTTTTAACGTAGGTTGTTGAAGATTTCTTTGTAAACAACATTTTTAATTGTCGTTGTTCTTCCTTTTGCTGATTCTTCACTCCAAATGTTCAAGCCCTTTTTGGAGGTGACTCGGGATAAAGCAACATAGAGTTGACCATGACTGAAAACAGGTCTTGGTAGATATATTCCAACATTTTCCAAGCTTTGTCCTTGACTTTTATTTATTGTCATTCCATAACAAAGTCTTATAGGAAACTGTCTTCTTTTCATCTGATAAGGACAATTTGTGTCTGATGTTGTCATGTTGATCCTTGGTATTAGGATTTCCTTGCCAGTGTTTTTTCCAATCAGAACCTCTGCTTCAAGAACTCTTTCTCCCAAACGAGTAATCATCATTCTCGTGCCGTTACACAAACCTTGTTTCTGGTTTATGTTTCTCAGAAGTAAAACTGGTACGTTTTTCTTTAAGTCGAGACGATGATTTGGTAATCCCGAACACTTGAGTTCGTTTAGATACTCAGTTGTGTATAGAAGATTGACTCCTTCCAAATCCTTTTCACCTTTTCCATTTGTGTCTGACCTGTGATTTTTTTTGTTTTCACCATTCGC
>OVBX01004318.1:0-14849 GCA_900406325.1 Erucastrum elatum
TCTTCGCGGGTCATGCGGGTCGTAATTTTGAGTCAAAAAAAATTAGTCAACCCGCGGGTTGACGGAGCGGGTGGGACGAGTTGACCCGCGAACCAACTTTAGATACAACCATTGTTTAACTTATTTACAAACGTAAAACGGTTGTGTGATGTATTTTAATTTTAGTCATACTGTACACACTATAACAAACCGCATAATTGCAACTTGATCATGTCACACTTAACATAATTAAAACAAAGAATTATCAATTTTATATTGAAAAACAACAAAAAAAAACCCGCCCTTTCGAGAACGGATTAGAATCTAGTTTCCTTTTAAACTCCAATATTTTCAACTCCCTTTTTAGTATGAAGACTTTTATTTAATAATAAGAACCATTAACAGAAAACAAGAGGTGATCCGGTCCATAAAGAACCTACATGTTTCTTGCGAATGGGATAGCTAATGTCTGCATAGTTTCCAATGTATCCCATAGACTAATATTACACACGAAAAGCACGAGTAGGATAGCTAATGTCTGCATTGTTTTTCTCTCTTTTTCTTATTAAATAATTATTTGGTCCTCATCCCATAAGATTTTTGCATTCGTCTGTTTCAAGATTATTATTTTCTCCATTTCATGTAATTTTGTGGCAGTTATTTTAAATTTCAAGAGTTGTTTTAAATACCAAAATAGCTGAATGCGTATTTTTTTCCTTCTAACATGTTCTTTTTATTACTACATTATATAATTTCATAAACTATAAACATTTTAAGCTTTTTAAAATGTTAAAATACAAATTTGTCTTTTCTTTTCTCTCTTAAAAAATCATCACAGTTGAAAACAATTATCAATTATCTGACAATTTTAATTTTACTGAAATATTTTCTCGCTTTAGATTGAATCTGGTTAATTTATGTGTGGTTATAGTGTTATAAAAGTGAAAACACGATAAAAACTTATAATTCAGGATTAAAACAGCCAACACGCTTAGAATTCAATCGTTTTTTGTTATATAGTTGAAATTTGACATAGACAACATAATCATACTTACATCCAACTTAATATAAAAGAAAATTTACACAAAATTAATCTATTAAATCCCGTCCGTCGGACCGATCCTAGTAATATATAAATTTAAAACATTTTATACTATGTGCCTGCTATAAAATAATTATGAAGTGGACATGAAAGTTATGACGTAAACATGTATAAGAGCTTTCAAAATGATAGCACAAAAATAATCTGACACATTCGATTCATTTAGAAAAAGGGCTCTAAAAACAAAATAAGAGAAATAAAAAGAGAAAACATTCAAGTGAGAGGTGAGAAAAAGTGTGTTCTCGTTTAGACTCCCAAGAATTAGGCTTTAGATTGGGTTCCTTTACCCCTTTGCATCCTACCCGTTAGATCTAAAAGAAATACCCTCCTATTTCAATCTCCACCGTTCAAAGTAGGGCTTTCTTTTCAATCTTCATCTGAGTTCTTCTTTCCTCTTGCGAAAAAGTGGCTATCAGTTTCTCTTAAGAGTGAAAGTAGCAGTGGGAGATCTCTCAAAGGGTTGTTTTTCTGTGAAGTTTCTGTACCTCGAGCATGGCAGCATATCTCGACAAAGCATTACTGGATATGTCTTTGGAAGAAGACGACGAACCGTATGTTTTACCGGACAGACAAGAGTATTTTTCTACAGAGAGGAACTCGTTAAGTCTGATTGAAAGGTTGTTGAATCCTCAGTGTCAAAAAATGGCAGATCTGATACTGGAGATGCCAAGGAAGTGGCAGCTGTATGATAGAGTGAAAGGAGTGGCGTTATCAAAGGATAGGTTCCAGTTTATATTCAAATATGAGCGGGATCTTCTAGATGTGTTGAACAGAGGTCCTCACACCTCGAACATGTGGTCAATCGTGCTAGACAGATGGGTGGAAAAGCCTCCGGATGACTATCTGCAACACTTTTTGGTGTGGGTGCAGATGCGTAACTTACCGGTGAACCACTACACTCCAGAGGCTATTCACGACTTTGGAAAGTTTGCAGGAGAGTTAGTTGATGTCCCATACGATCCAGACAAAGCTCAGACAAGGGACTATGTCAGGGTCCAGGTGAAATTTGATGTCTCCAAACCTCTTCGAAGGGCGAAGAATTTCACTATTCTAAGAGGGGAAGCCATCACCATTTGGTATGATTATGAGAGGCTCCAAAAGAGATGTTATACTAGTCAGAGGTTGACTCCTGAACAATCTGTCTGCCCTTTTGAGAAAGCGAAAGGAAATCTGGAGCGCGCTAGTAGTTCTATGGCTTCGCAGAGCAAGACTCAAATTATTGCTCCTCCTTTGGATGAGACTGATCCTCTTGCTGGTCTGATCCCTAGCTCTCTTTTGGGATTGGATAGTCTTTCGGGTCGCCCTATAATTGCTGAAGAAGTGTTGGCAGACATGAGAGTTTATCTTAAAGCAGCCTCTGGTGCTGAGAAGCTGGCTCGTGAAGAAAGAGTTATGAAGTCTCTCAAGGACTTAGAAGGTGATCCAATGGGTCAGAAAACGTTGCTGAGACTAGAAGAACCCCCAACTGTCTCTCGTGATCTCGACAGAAGCAACAGTTTAGTCTTTGATTTCTCGGCCAAAGAGCTAAGAGACCAAAAGGAGATAAACTTATGGCTAGTGCAATTACGGCTGGTAACAGGGTGCTTCAGTCTGGAAAAATTCTCTCTATTTCGTCTGCCCAAGAAGGAAGTGCAGAGTCGACTCAGTATGTTTTCTTTCAAGAGGGTTTAACGGGGTATAATATTGGTTTCCATGAAACCAGTGCTTCCGGGACTACTCTGAAAAAAGATAAATAAAAGGAGAAGACCTGGTACTTTTAAAAAAAGGCGAATGGGAAAGGTGTGGCTAAGGAATCAGCTAAGCCAGGGGAGAAAATTGGTGAGGGAGTTATCACGGAAGCAAAAAGGAAGGCGAATGATGATATCGAGCCATCTCAAAGATCTGCAAGGTTTAAGAAACCATTGGTGGTCCCAAAGGAGGGACCGTCCAATATTTGATGGCGCTGTTGAGCTGGAAATGCCAGGGCTTGGGCCGTGCACATGATCTAGTGATTCCAAGACTGCGGGAATTGAGACAAGAACTTTTCCCGGATATTTTGTTTTTGATGGAGACCAAGCAGAATATGGATGCCTTTATGGATCTTCAGGTGTGGTTAGGTTATGATAAGATCACGACGGTTAATCCCATTGGGTATAGCGGAGGCTTGGCTCTGTTGTGGAAGAACTCTGTAAATATTTCTTTTAAGTATGTTGATAAGCATCTGTTGGATTTGGCTGTACAGTTTGGTAAAGATTTCTTCTATTTTTCGTGTGTGTATGGGGAGCCGGTTCGTAAATCAAGGCCTGGGTTGTGGGAAAGATTGTCCAGGATTGGGGTTGGTAGGAAAGATCCTTGGTGTATTGTGGGCGACTTTAATGAGATTAGAAACAATGGTGAGAAAGTGGGAGGCCTAAGAAGAAACGAAGAATCCTTTGTCCCCTTCAATAATATGTTGGACTGTGGGGAATTGGTGGAACTCCAATCTACTGGTATCAATCTGACGTGGGGAGGGCAGAGGGGAACTCATTATATCCACTCTAGGTTAGACAGGGCTTTTGGTAATAAGAAGTGGTTCTCGCTATTCCCTGCTTCAAATCAAGCCTTTCTGGATAAAAGGGGTTCCGATCATCGGCCTGTTCTGGTGAAACTTATCTCTTCCTCGGAACCTTATAGAGGGAGTTTCAGATTTGATGCAAAATTTCTTGGCAAACCAAGAGTTAAAGATGAAATAAAAAAGGCATGGCTGACCAACCATTTCTTTAATGAATCCCCAGTGTCTGAGAACTTGAAGAGGTGCAGGAAAGCCTTGAGTAAGTGGAAGAAATCGGAGAGTATGAATTCCAGAGATAAGATCAAACAGATCCAAGTGGCTTGGAGCAGGAGCAGTCTTCGAGTTTCCCTTCAACGATTCGCCTTCAGCTCCTGAAATCTTAGTTAATTAAAGCCTACAGAGAAGAAGAACAGTATTGGAGACAGAGATGCAAGGAGAAATGGGTCATCAAGGGAGATTGGAATACGAAATTCTATCACGCCTCGGTGAAGTTCAACAGAGCTAAGAACATAATCATTAAGCTGTTGGATGAACAGGGGCAACCTCATTTATCTGAAGCAGCTAAAGCAGAGGTGGCATCAGCTTATATCTCTAGGCTCTTTTGCTCTTCATCATCAGGGGACTTTGGAGAATTCTTTGCTGACTTCTCTCCCAGAGTAACCCCAACTATGAATGACGTTTTGTCAAGAGAAGTGTTGAAAGAAGATGTAAGGAATGTGGTTTTGTCTATTAATGCTGCTAGTGCTCCTGGCCCAGATTGGATGACTGGTCTTTTCTTCCAAAGGTATTGGGATACGGTGGGGGATCAAGTTACAGCGGAGGTTCATAATTTCTTCGTTACTGGTGTTTTTCCGACTGAATGGAACTACACACATCTCTGTCTCCTTCCTAAAATGGTTGATCCCATTGTCATGTCTGATCTGCGTCCCATCAGTCTTTGTTCGGTATTATATAAGATCATTTCAAAGATCATGGCTGGGAGACTAAAACTTCTGTTACCTGATATTGTATCTCCGACGCAATCTGCTTTTGTTGAGGAAAGACTGATATCAGATAATATTTTGATTGCGCATGAGATGATCCACGCTTTGAGGACAATTGAGAAGATCTCCAAGGAGTATATGGCGATTAAATCAGACATGTCTAAGGCGTACGACCGAGTGGAATGGAGCAACTTGAGAGCTCTTCTTATTGTTGTGGGATTCAATGAAGTGTGGTTAGAGCGAGTAATGTTTTGTGTTACTTCGGTAACATACTCGACTCTCATCAATGACCGCCCCTTTGGTTGTATCAGACCGGAGAGAGGAATAAGGCAAGGAGATCCCATTTCTCTCTTCCTCTTTGTATTGTGTACTGAAGGTTTCATTCACCTCTTGGAGAAAGCTGTGAGTAGGGGGGTGATTCAAGGCATTCAGTTCTCTGAGGATGGAGCGATGATTCACCATATGCTGTTTGCTGATGATAGCTTACTGATTTGCAAAGCTAACGAGGCAGAAGCTGAAGAGATGATGCTGATATTAAAGATATACAGTCAAGCCTCAGGTCAAATGGTGAATTTAGATAAATCTGCCAGTACTTTTGGTTCCAAGGTTGAAGAGTCTGTGAAGGTCAGAATCCAAGAGATCATCGGGATATTGAAAGAAGGTGGGTCAGGCTCTTACTTGGGATTGCCGAAATGTTCAGTAGATCCAAAACGGAAATGCTTGCATATATCTATGATCGTCTCAAGGACTGTTTATCTGGGTATTTTGCTAAAGTTCTATCTTTGGGGGTAAAAGAAGTTCTACTGAAAGTGGTGGCAATGGCAATGCCAGTTTATGGGATGTCATGCTTCAAGCTGACAAAGAAATCATGTGAAAACCTCACGAAAGCAATGGCGGATTTTTGGTGGAACTCACTGGAACACAAGAGGAAAATCCATTGGTTGAGCTGGTCTAAAATGTCGCTGGCAAAGGAACATGGTGGTCTAGGCTTCAAGGACATCCAAACCTTCAATCAGGCCCTTTTAGCGAAACAGGCCTGGAGGATTCTTGATCACCCGGACTCTTTGTTTGCAAGAGTTTTTAAGAGCCGTTACTTTGATCAATCTAGGTTCTTGGAAGCTTCGATGGGGACAAGGCCGTCGTATGCTTGGAGAAGTATTCAGTTTGGCAAAGAGTTGTTGGTTCTAGGTCTGAGGAAACAGCTTGGGAATGGATCGACGGTCTCTGTTTGGGTGGATGATTGGATCGAGGGCGAGGTGCGGAGGAGACCGCTCATGAAAAATATCTTTGTTGATTTGCTACTGAAAGTCAGTGATCTCATTGATTTTCATAACAAATGCTGGAGACTGTCAGTTCTTCAAGAGTTGTTCTTTGAGGAGGATATTCAAAGAATTCTAGCTATGAAGACGGTCTTTGAGGAAGAAGATTATTGGGTTTGGGTACATAATAAGAACAGGTGCTACTCTGTCAAGTCGGGTTACTGGATGATGAACCAGATGACGAGAGTAGAAGAAATTAGGGAAGCTGAAGCCATACCGTCTTTGAATGTTCTGAAAGAGGAGGTCTGGAAGCTCAGGGCACCACCAAAGATTCAAAACTTTCTCTGGAAAGTGGTGAGTAACGCTATTCCTGTCGGAGACCTTCTAGTAAGAAGAGGAATCAAAATGGATCTGGTTTGTCAAGTTTGTGGATTTCAGGGTAAATCGATCAACCATTTGCTTTTCTCATGCCCTCTTGAAAGACATGTCTGGGCTTTGTCCAATATCCCTTGGCCAGAGAATGGTTTTGATGAAGTATCGCATTACTCCAATATTCACTACTTGATATTGATGGCAAATAATGCTGATATACCGCAATCTGTGCGTGATGTGATCCCTTGGACGGTTTGGTATGTCTGGAAGTCTAGGAATGCTCTGATTTTTGAAGGTAATCATATCATGCCTCCAGAAATCAATGAGAAAATCATAGAGGAAGCAAGTTTCTGGGCCACGACTCAACAGGTGGAGCAAGCTCGCTTGGAGGAGGAAAAAGAGGCTTCAACCCTTTTGCGTTCGAGATGGTGCCCACCAAACATGGGTTGGTTGAAATGCAACGTTGGTGTGACATGGGATAAAGTCACGAGAAGAGGTGGAGGGGCTTGGGTGATAAGAGATGGGAGAGGTAAAGTTCTCCTCCACAGTAGAAAATCCTTTGTCAACGTCATGAATTTCCATGAGGCAAAATTTGAAACGTTTCTATGGGTGGTTGACAGTATCAAAGATCACCACCTTAACTATGTGATCATTGCGATGGAGGATAAGGTGCTAACAGGTATCATTTTGCAACCCAAAGCTTGGCCGAATTTCAAATATTACGCTTCCAATATGTTGGATCGGTTGGCTAGTTTAGAATGGTGGAGAATTGTTTTTGAAGACAGACATTGTAACAGAGGGGCTTTCCTCATTGCTCAGAGTGTCACGAGAAGTGGAAACTTTCGATCTTACGTGGCTTCTAGAGCGCCTGCTTGGCTGCTTGATTTTTTTGGAAGTGAGGAACCCTCTCCCTCTGTTTAGTTATTGTCTTGGGGTTTGGCTTTAGACTGACTGTTGGGAATTTTTTGGGTTGTCTAAATTAGTCTCCCGTTTGGTTGTATCCCGTGTAGGACTTGGGGATTGTTCTGGCTCTGCTCTTTTGAGTCTTGTAACTGGTTTCTGAACTTTATGATAGTATAATATAACCTTCAGATGAAAAAAAAGAGAGAGGGAGAAAAAATTTGTTGAAGAAACGAAAAAAAAAAAGAAAAAAGAGGGAGAAAAAGAGGTGAGAATAATGAAAGAACAAAGAAAAGAGGAGAGGAGTGAGTAAGAAGAACAAAAAGAAAAACAAATGAGTAAGGTGAAGCAGAGAGAAAACAAAGAGAAACAGAAGAAACAGGCAGAGGAGTAGGAACAAGAAAAAGAAAGAGAAATTAGGAGCCTTACCAACCAACTTACCTGATATTTGCAATATACCAATGGTACGATTATTGACAACTGTTCATGGTGTCTCTTTACCCTGCTACTCCTACAACATAAACCTCTTATTAACCGATAGCAGTAGACCAAATCTTACTCTAAGATACGCAAAGATCTACTCTCTACCAAACGTCGTGTTAGAAGAAGCGTATCAGTAACTGGTGGTTTTACCAAAAAAAGTTTAGTTTTCAAAAATTTGAAATCGGGCATTCCTCTCATCTCTCTTTCCCCCAATCTAAAATTAAATTAATTTCTCGAAGAAGTTAGAGTGAAGCCCCATATGGAGGACAACGAAGATACGCGAAAACCCCCTTATATTCAAGGTAAATATTGTCTTTATAGGGATCTGATATGCCTAAATAAGTGTTTAGCGATCTACAGGAGCAAACTTTGTTTTTTGTTTTTGTTGTTGTTTACAGTGGGTTTTAGGATATTTTTGATGTGAGACATTTCATTGATTCATTGAGAGACGAAGTTCGGATTTTGAAGAGGTATACGAGGAATTCTCGGCCTTGCATCTCAGTTCAAACTCTCAGCCGTCGCGTCTCCATTAAATCTCTCTGCCATTGAGTCTTCGGTGAAACATTATTCGTTTGTTCATTTCGAATGTCATAGTTGTGATCTTGATTTGTATGGTATATAGAATGTAATAGATGGATAACAAGATCAGTATTCCTGTCAGAATGTAATAGATGGCTAACAAGATAATTTGTATGGTATAGATAATGTAATAGATGGCTAACAAGATAGACATCCTTCCAATGATTTCAGTATCTGGCTACGTACATCACATGGAGAGTTAATTTAATATATAGATGGCTAACAAGATGGTTATCCCTATAATATGCTCAAATGAGCTTCATATTTCAAGATTATTCAAGGTATACGTAAACATTATTCGTTTGTTCATTTCGAATGTCATAGTTGTGATCTTGATTTGTATGGTAAAGAGAATGTAATTGATGGCTAACAAGATCAGTATCTCTATAGAGAATGTAGTAGATGACTAACAAAATTATTTGTATGGTATAGAGAATGTAATAGATGGCTAACAAGATGGAGTTCCTTGAAATGATTTAGTAGCTGGTTATTCATACCACATGGAGAGTTAATTTAATCTACAGATGGCTAACAAGATGGTTATCCCTATAATATGCTCAAATGAGCTTCATATTTCAAGCACCATAATCGAACCCTACAACAAAATGTCATAGTTGTGATCTTGATTTGTATGATATAGAGAATGTAATAAACATAATTCAAACAAGGTTATCCTGAATAACTTATTTGTTAACCACGTAAATATTATATTACATATCTATCAACCTGACATTACCAACAAATCAGTTTTTAGCGACGGTTTGGTATTGGGTTTAGGGTTTAGTGACTAAGGTTTGGGTATCAGGGTTACTATTGGGTTTAGGGTTTAGGTTTTAGTGACTAGGATTTGGGCTCCGGGCTTTCTATTGGGTTTAGGGTTTAGTATTTTGGGTTTAGACTTTAGTATTCATGGCCTTGGATATTTTATTTGAGTTAAGCGTTTATTAACCTATGTACCCGTAATATAGAAACAATAGAATTGGCTGGTCAACAGTTACAACAATCGGTTCATTCAGAAAGTATCCGGATAAGCAGAAATTTTAAATGTTATCGGTTTAGGTGAACAAAGATGTTAGCCGGTTAAATCGATAGTAAACTATATATCAAATTAGTTTTTTACCTAACTTATTTACACTTACATTAGGATGGAGGTGGTCCAGTTGAGAATAAGGGTATATGGTTTAGGGTAGAGAGTTTAGTGTTTGGATTTAGGGGTTAGACATTAGAGTTTGGGTTCCGGGGTTACTATTGGGCTTAGGGTTTAGTTACTAGGGTTTGAGGTATTAGTTATTATGGTATTAAGTTAAAATCATGAATCTTCTTAGTTTTATATTCACCTAAATACCCATCTAGCAAATTATAGTAGCGCTTATAATTTAATGCAACCATATAAAAAATCAGTAGTATTTATATTATTGTATTTTCTTTGTTATCGAGTTTATATCTTCACGAGATTTGCTAAATCTATCTAAATCTCTTTTGTCAGACAAAATCCTTGGAGCCTAATGCCAAGAAAAGTCTAGACTCCAAGCAGGAGGATTATATTTGTCATTCTGATTGCAGTTATCAAGACACATATGCTTAACTTTTCGGTTGTTGGCATTTGCCTAATTTCAACATCTTCTATTGGTTTTCACCCAAATTGCTCAAAAAGAAAAGAAGGCAAGAGAGGTAAAAGGTAAAGAAGAACAAAAGTAATAAAAAGAAGAGAAAAAATGTGAGGAAAAAAAACTAAATGAGGATGAAAAAAAAGAGTGAATGGTAAGAACAATCAAATGGAGGAGGAAAAAGGTACAAAAGAAGAAAAAGATCAATACTCATTAATTCATGAACTATTTTATGAAATTATCCATACTCGTTTGTGCCATCAAATTGTCTTAAAATCTAAAACTCATTAAAGGTAAATTAGAAAATAAAAATTAAAGGTATATTACTTTTTGTGCCATCAAATTATCTTAAAATCTAAAACTCATTAAAGGTAAATTAGGAAATGAAAATAAGACCATCTAAACTACTTAATAACATGCCTATAATTATATTTATTTCCCTTAATTATATACTAACTAATTTAGTTGAACCTAAATTAAAATACAACAACAATTAGATATATAATTTACCCCATCCACGATTAGATTTAGACATCAACCAAATGAACAAAGGTGCAAATACCTCTACTATATAAAAAGAACTAAATTGGAGGTTTCTAAGGGGTGACAAGTCAGCATAAATATTTATATCCAATCAAACTGCCACATCACCATAATTTCTGGTGCAAATCGTTAGCCATTGTAATATGTTGCTGGGCTTGAACAAGACTTATGTAATTAGCCCGAAAAATATTGAAACCCTTCATCTCAAATACACCATATTTACCTAGACGAGTGTCGGCGGCTTCAACTGCCGATTGCATGTAGCTCTCCGGTGTAACGGTAATGACGATAGGAATCCCTCTTCAAACTCCTTTATTACTCACCAAGTGGACACACATCTAAACTCCCCACCTCCTCCCTCTTCAACCTATAAAAACCAGAATCCTCATCTTTTTCAATCGCTCAGAATCATCAAAATTTACACATCCACTCAAATTCATCAAAGCTTACTTCGAAACTCACCATGACAATCCAATCGTCGGAAGCCCAAGGGTCAATCATCGATTTTATTCAACCACCAGAGCCTCTAAATTCTAGGAGATGAACAATGGCGAAACCATTCTTGAAGTAATATGATGATCAAAATGTGAATGTATGTCCTTCTTTACTTACCTTCAAATCTGTGTGATTCTAGATGTCATCGGAGTTGACTGTCATACTGTAAATGAATTTTTAGTTTTGTTTGAGCTATTGCAATGTTTTTCTCATTCGGTGTTGATAATTCACCTTAGATCATATAATAGAGAAGCTGTATGTTTTCTGTTCTACATATCTTCCAATTCAATTTCTATTGGTATTTTTCCTCCTTTCCCACTCTTATCTCTTATTTTTCAAATAGACATTACCAACTGTCTTCAGCTTATTAAATTATTATGTTGTTGGGTTTAGGGTTTCAAATTCTTATGAAAATTGTGCTCCGAGATTTGAAAGTTGCTTCTAAATGAGAGAAATTCTACAAACGCATACCCTTAACATTTGCATAAAGACATATAACAGAGGTATGCATGGTTCATAAATTCTTTGGGCTTTTTGGATTTAACTATCTACTTTATTTTTGTCGACTGTTTTTTTTCTTTGATTTTTCAAAATTATTTAGCTTGCTGGATTGAGTTTGCATATTTAATTATTGGTGGTCTTGAGTAGATGAACAGAGTAAGTTTCCTTTTTTTCAGACAATAGTACTTTTGAAACATGCGTTCTGTTTCTGAATGTTTTTTTATTGTGTGAACAGGTGATAAGTAATCTGGAGCGTCGTACAGTTACTCAACACTGTTTTTTTGTTCAACATTTAGTTTACTAAGAAGGTTTAACACATCATAGCCCGAAGAATAAGCATTGCAAAGACATGCCTTTGCATAGAATCTGCCGGCGCATTCTGGTTCCTAGGAACAAAGCAAGAAGATAGAGAAACGATGGTAGGTTAAAATGTGGTACTTGAGATAGGTCTCGAAGGCTGGCTTGGTAAGGATAATTTTACAGCTTTTTGTTTTGTCGTTCAGTTAGTTCCCTCAGAAATACTCTAAACCAGCTCAATATGAATCTTAGTTCAGGTTTTAGACATACCAGCATGTTGTGTTGTCTGTTCATCATCAGGCTCCTTAAATAAGTAAGTATATATCTTTACACATTATTTGAGTTGATAAATTCTTGGCGAGACAATCAGGAGAGGAGCTACAATTATCATGAAAGAACACGTTTCTATTTCAGCTTTGATTCAGTATTGTGAAAGTAATGTCTAAATGTTAATTTACAATATTGGAATTTGTAAGTGACGAATAATAGCTGACGTTCTTGAATCGAGCAACAATGCCTTCATGGCAAACTTAATATAAAACGTAACTTCAAAGGTTTAGAAAGAGACTCTTCGAGCAAATTTCTTTGTAATCTATTACTTTTGTACTGTGGCTAAAGGAAAAAGTTGCAGGATCTAATGGAATTAGCACAAGAGGAGATCAAAATTCTCGGGAGCATTAATATATCTTCAGCAGATAATATTTACATAGATTATGTAATTGTCTAGAATTTTAGTGAAAAGACTGATGAAGAAGACGAGTGTTGGTTGTGTAAGGCAGGCACATTGTCCACAGTCCAAACCTTATTTCTTGGAATCATATTTTCAGTACTATACTGACACAGAATATTCAATGAAACTCATCTTAGAACAAACACTACAAAAATTACTGGATTGTATCACTTAATATGTATTATATAAATAAATGATATTATTTTAAATTACTTATTTTAAATGAAATAAAAATTCATTATTTGAAATCAATTATAATAACTGATTCTATTATTAATTAACATTACATCATTTCACTAGAACGATATATTTTATAATAATTTGTATCACTTTGATAAAATTGATTTTATTTCCATATTACATTTCACTAAATGTTTTGCCTACATTTGCAGGTTTAATATTTTTACAAAAAGTTATGACTAGATATATTATCAATTGCTTGGAATTAAAAAAAAAAATGAATCAGCTTTGTCACCCCAAAGACACCTTCAGTATCCATGGGTGCACATAGGATCAAAGGTAAAGCAAGGCTTTCTTGGCATAATTTAGGTGCATCCCCCTATGTTTGACCTAAACTAAGCAAGCTAGCTTTCATTGAGAGAGAAATTATTGTCATGATTTTAGAATATTTAATAATAAATTAAGTATTAAAATTTTAAATATACTATAAATTTTATTTTAATAAAATATATTTTATCATAAATTAAACTTAAAATATATATATATACATAAAGCCATATACAAGGATTTATATTAATTTTAAAAATATTATGATGTAAAATATTTTTGGATAACATAATATTTAATCTTTCTAGATACTGATGATAATCAAATTAATGAAATTAATTTTCTAATTTATGGGTAACTTTATATTAACAAATATAATATAATTAATTATTAACGGTAATAAGACTTTCAACAATAATTTTTAAAGTCGGATCAAAAAAATCATTCGTAAATAATAGTATAAATATTTTTTGAAACTCTTACCAATCTTTTCAGAAATTTATCACTATGAGTGATTTTGATTATCATAAGAACATTATTTTTAAAGATAGTTTCATTCTATCTTAGGTTATACATATATTAAAATAGAGTCAGTTTAATATTACAAATCAAATATAATATAAACATATATATATATTATTTTAATATTACTAAAGTAAATCTAATATAAATTTAACTATGATAGTATCATTATATATTTTTAATTATTCTCATGATAAATGATAAATTATTATCTAAATCACTACAATTATTTATTATAATTAACAATTGGCATAAAATATGACTAAATCTACAATTGTAGAAAACATAAAAAATGAGCAAATTGACTTTATTAATAATAATATAGAATTGTAAGGCTGAAGCTAGATGCCTTTTTGACATCTACCAAAGTTAAACCACAAATGAATAGTCTAATTAAGTGAGGATAATTGATTTACGTAGATGTTAAAAATGAAAACTAAATTTTATCGTCATTGTTTTCTTCATCAAATATAATACATTTTTTCAAAAATAAAGTATATAATCCGCGCGCAACGCGGACACGAATCTAGTAATTTATAAATTGTAAAGCCAATACACCAATAAAAAATAAAAAACTCAAAATATACCAAGAATACATAATTCTCATATGCACTATCTTTGATCTGTTTCTGATGATAGAAACAACAATAACAAGTATGCTCGTTGTTAGAGCATTGCCCATCGGTGAACCGGAGGGCTCGATTCCCTATGCTCCAATTTTGATTATTTTATTTTTTTCGTTTGATTTAAAAATAATAATAATGGTCCAAGTGTGGCCCGCCACGTCATTACTCATAAGAGCCTGTTGTTACTTCCTCTGCTAGTCACAATTCGGGAAAAAGAGCCAGCAGCCAAGAATGAAAATGTTAAGCAACAAAGAAAGCTGGGAACTTACATTGATTTAATTTTGGACAGTTCTTGGTCTCTTCTTCGGTCTTGGATGAGGTTTTTCCAAACGAAACACCAACAGCAGCTTGGAAGCCACAAACCTATGCCGCTTACGGTACGGATGCCACCATTTCTTTAGGAAACATCAACCTCCATTTCTTTCTAATCAACTGGTGTTCTCCGGCCAGCCAAAGATTTACATCACATGTTTCTTTACATTTATGGTTATGGCACAAAAAAAATAACATAAGATGAACAATAGAGACTTTCCCTAAAAGAAACAAAGTAAAAGCATATGAAAAACGGATCGTAAGCGTGATCTATAACGTGATTTAATATTTTATAATCCTCTTCCCCTTTACTTCCTATAATTTCGGATGCATTATCTTAAGAAGATAAAATTACATATATGTTAACTACTATAATCATTTTTTTTTGAAAAAAAACTATAATCATTGACAGCAAACAACAATTCATCTATTATTTTCCATGCCTGATACCATTATTTATATACTAGCTAGATTGTGTTCAACTATTATTTTCCTAATAAAACTAATTATTTTATAACTGCT
>OVBX01004319.1:0-14848 GCA_900406325.1 Erucastrum elatum
TTCTATTTTATAAAGACATGTCATCTTTTTTTAGTGGCATGTCATCATTTTTTTGATGAAACTGATTATAGTAACGACACGTGTATAAATCACTTCGCAAATAATATATAAGGGATAAAGGATACTATAATTTTAGCAACAAAAAAAAAAACAAATACATAAACATGTCATAATGCAAAACGTATTTCTTCATCTACGAGGTCTCCTAAAGTATTCCATCCTTCTCCAATAGTTGTTGCTTTGGAATTTGTAAAGGTGGCGATAAATCACTGGGTGCATGGGGAAACGAATACTGGGTTAGCCAATAGAAACTGGTTTGAGAATTGAGATCTTTATGTTTGGCGGCGCTTCTAACTGAAATAAACTGTCTCATTTGTATATCCCACTTGCGAATCCTTTAGTCACTTCGTGATTGCCGCTGATCAATATAAAATCTCAATCAAACCTATTCTTTTTATTACCAATCCCGAACCGAATCCTAAGCTAATCCCAAAGTGGAGCAACATCTCTTGTGAGCTGGTAAAAAAATAAATAAATCATGTATTAGTTCAATCGTATTCGTTGTGCCAACACTCTATAGATTGTTAATTTGTCCATACACAGGTAACAGGTTACTGCGCATGTATATATAAAACACATGGCAGTTTAGCTTTTCTAAAACGTAAAATTGTAGATAACTTAGCTCTGATCTCGCATCGGCTGTTTCAAAGAGATATACAATGAGTTATTTTTGAGCACTTCTAAGTTCTAATTTTTGGAAACTTCACAACAGATAACTGCAGTCCACACAGCGCCGGTCCATTTATTTTGGAGGCCCCACTCAAAAACTAGATTTTAACTGGGTGAATTTTTCTTTTTTAAATCAATAAATAGATCTAGCTTGAAAAAAATTGGACAAAGCCTTGGACCCTAAGCGGTCGCTTCTACTGCTTCCGCAACGGACCGGCCCTGAGTCCACATGATATTTATCGTTTCACTATGAAATTGTGAATCGTACCAAATAAGAATGAGACGCAAGCTCGTTCGTTCGTGAGCATGTAACATCTTAATTAGAATGAAACACATGATATTGATATTTACACACGCTAATATTGTATGCTCATACATAGAGTATGTAATGGATATCTTACACACAATATATAAAAATTGAAAGGTAAAGAGAATAACAAGTTGGGGGCTCCATATGGTAGATCATGTGGGTCCAACTTGTGATCATGTGAAGAAATCCCTTGAGGCATTGATGGGCCAACCCCAGCATCACTTCTCAGCTTTTCTCATCATCATAATCAACTTTTCTGTCAAGATTCCTTATTCTAGATCTATATCCAATTAAACATATATTAACATTACCATACAAGTTTAACACACACACATATAATAACAAATTGTACATACCCTTCTTTACACTTTTCCCTCACATGAATCCATCTTTTTGTTCTTTACTTATTCAGTTTCGGGTTTTACATACTTGTTCTAGATATTTTTTGTTAAAGTACCCCGAGTATATAATAAGCATGAATGTATATTAAATTCCCAAGTTGAGATCATCATGAATTATTTTACAAGAGTTATTATCAAAAAGTAATTCATTTGGAAACAAATAGAAAATATGCATAATATTACACCATTACCATGTATATTAGACAGACCATTAGTAGAATCTTTGAAAAAACATGTATTTTGAACAAAAAGAACATACCAAACAAAGTGAAAATATACATAAAATCTGATGAGAAAAAGCGAGCAATAATCTTGTATCCTCCTGGTCAAAACTCGGCTGGGCCGGTTTACTACTTTTGACTTTTGAGCAGTTTTTATCGGGTTTTTGTCTGGCCTAATACGACCATTGACCACCCGCTTTTTTTTTTTTGAAACAAACCAAACCGGAAATATATCCGTGGTACGGTTGAACCGGGTTCACCACGAAACGACGCCGTATTCATAATACAAAAACCTCGCAAAACCCCTCTTTCACTCCCCGTCTCTTCCAGAAACACCACAACCATGGCCGACGGCGAAATTCGAATCCTACGCGGTTACGAGCTCCGTCTCCTCCGATGCACCGTTTCTATACCACCGTCTTCAGATTCTCCTCCCGAGTCCCAGTCCCTCGAAGAATCCCAATCCGAAACCCATCCGCACGACGCTCTTATACGATCCCTCTTGTCCCTCATCGAAGCTGGAGACTACCTCGGAGCTTTATCCTCGGACGCCAATATAGTAATACTCGGCGACGCCGAGCTGGAACTAGTTGATTCGGTTGAATCGGCGGAACGAGTCTACTCGGAGATTCTCGACAAGGTCGAGTCCTTCGTGGTGAATGGTTCTTCTGATGAAATCGATAAGGCTCGCCGTGCTGTTCTGGTGATGTGCTTAGCGATCTCGTCTGCGTTTTCGTTCACTCGCTGTAATTTGACAGGGTAAATCGCCGAGTTCAATCTTAAAACCTTCAGTAGAAAAAAATGTTTTTTTTTTGTTTCACTAAACGTTCTGAAAATTGATTTAAAAAAAAATTCGGTTATTACAAAACTCCAACGAGCTGTTTGGTTCTGTTTTTTTTTTTGTTAGGCCGACAGATAAATCAGTGAAGTGTTCGTTGCCGTTTAAAGTAACAGAAAGTAAGGAGTTAGTTGAATGGGAGAACTGGGCAAAGATTCAGCTCATGTCTGCTGGCTCTGACTTGCTCGGCAAGTTCTCTAATCTCCAGGTACTATCTTCCTTTGGCTTCATCTCATATCTGCAGGCTCTGAGCATTTTAATTTTGTTACACTTTTATTTTTAAAAAAAATTGATTAAATTTTAGAGCCATTTAAGTAGTTTTGATCTTGGTTTGTTGTGAACTCTACCTAACCCATCCTACTTCCTTTTTCTTGCAGCACTTAGTGTTTGCTAGAATGCTTCTTTTGAAGTTGAAAGATTTGCTGTTTGAGACAACTTCAACACAAACGTTTGAACTAAGGACTGTTTCGTGGTGGCTTGCCAGAGTTTTACTTATTCATCAGAGAGTTCTACACGAGCGGTCTTCATCTTTGTTTGAGATGTTGCAAGTCTATATGGCTGAGGCTCTTGACCACTTTGGAGCCTTGGAAAAAGCTGAAAGCTATTGGGCGTCTACTACCGTGTTGCCACAAGGCGAAGTTTCATCCATAACGTCAACCATACATCTGGAAGCATGTGTGTTGCAATATATTTATGGACGGATCGATCCCTGTCGGTAAGTTATCATTGAGATAGCATCGTCTTTGCCTACTTAGTACATGTTTATAGCTTATGGCACGATATTACCATAATACTCTAGTTTCGCCCTCATGGATCCCTTTTGGAAAATTGAGATGTCTGTGACAACACTCATGTGATCTTTTATCTATTATACTGCTATAGTATACTGGTCTTGATTTGGAGTAAAAATTTTCAGGTTGCATCTTGAATCTGCTAAAGCAGCATCAAAACTTGAGTTCTCTGTTAGTGGAGCTTTTGGATTTCGTACGATTCACCAAGTAAGCTATGATATAATATATATTGCTATATGTATTTTAATTTTATTATTCTAAGTATCTCTGATCTTGTTGTAGGTAGACCCAAAGGCACAGATGGTATTGGTAGCCAATACTAGTTCATCAAATGGGGACGTGATCCTGGCCTCTAAAAAAGCTGATGTTGGACCTTATGAAGCCTGGGGAGTTGAAGCACCTGAAGTATACATGACTCCCAAACTATTGAACGATGAGAGTGAAGCTGGCAAAGATTCTGCGACCTTAAAACCAGTCGAACAGGCAATGGTTTTGGCTCAGTGCCTTTTAATTGAGCGGGGTAGTAGGCACAATGAGATGCAAAGTAAGTAACCCCAAATTGAAGTGCATCTGAAACGTTTATTGTTAGTGTTCTGTAATAAGCTTTGATGCAGAGATGGAAAGACCAACACTAACAATTCTGAGTACTAAATTAACCTACTATACACTAGTTGCGACTGCAATTCAAAATGCCTGAATAGTTTCCTTAGGGCGTTACCAAATAACTACGAATCCCATTTGCTCTTGCTTCTGTTTCACTTGTGCCTGAGCTGTATTGAACTCTGCCCTTTTGTTTTATTTGTATATTGTAATAACTTTTTCTCCTGCAGGATGGGATATGGCTCCATATATTGAGGCTATTGATTCTCAACAGTCGACATCTTTTGTTGTAAGCTATAATCTTTTCAGTCGTTTGATCGGCTCAAGTGAAGAGTTATAAAATAACGAGTTGTTGGCTTTAAACTTTGTCTTAACTTATGCAAGCGAAACAAACTGACTTTTGTTCTTTGGATATGGTGTTAGCTACGGTGTTTCTGTGACTTACTACGTGTTCGATGGGAATCAACTCGGGGTCGTACAAAGGGACGTGCCCTGGAGATGATGGATAAATTGGTATGTATAACTGTGCACAGGGTCGTAATCAAATTAGTTTTTTTTTCCCTTTTGCATTGGACACCCATCTGGTAGCGTTATTTCATTCTGTCCATTATTATAGCAGTGATAACTGTCCTTTATTAGGTTGAAGCTATTAACAAGACTGATCCTGGAGCATCAGAAAGAATCCCTTTATGCTACGCAGTCCATCTTCCCACCATTCCTGCTTTGAGAAAGTAAGCTAAGTTTCTTATGTGCATGTGCATAAATCCTTTTTGGATTTTCTTCTGTCTTATGCATTGTACTGTTGTGAATCTAACAACAGGGAATACGGTGAGCTGCTGGTGAGTTGCGGTTTGGTTGGGGAAGCAATCACAATATTTGAGAGCCTGGAGCTGTGGGATAATCTGATTAACTGTTACTGGTAAACTAAAAGTTTGAATCTTCATATTCCCATCCTTTTATGACTTATATGTTTTGTTCTTGAATCTTATTACACGATGTGAAATTTCAGCCTCCTGGGAAAGAAATCAGCGGCTGTAGATCTCATCAACGCGCAGCTTTCTGAAAGGCCAAATGATCCAAGATTATGGTATTTAAATATTTGATACGCTGTCTGCTCTCTTCTTGTTTTCTTTTTGTAATGTCTTATTAAATGGCTGTGAAGTACTGTAATCTTTATTGGGCTGTAAGGTGCCGTAATCATGTGATGCTTTATATTGCTTGCAGGTGTTCACTTGGTGACGTTACGATTGATGACTCCTGTTATGAAAAAGCCCTGGAAGTGTCAAATGATAAGTCAGTTCGTGCTAAGGTAGTTTGAGACACATGATTGAGAATTCTTATAGGTATTCTCTTAGTCAACGCTCTAATTACAGCTCTCCTTCTTGTAGCGCGCTCTTGCTCGCAGCGCATACAACCGTGGCGATTTTGAGAAGTCAAAGATGTTGTGGTATGTAAACAATTTGGTCCTGTTTCTTTAACTTTTTCCTTCCTAAACAGGAAATGGATTTTTAAACTTAACCCCTTTTTGGCTGATTTACTTTTGAGATGTGTCATCTTTTCCTTCTTGTATAGGGAGGCTGCAATGGCATTGAATTCTCTGTACCCGGATGGTTGGTTTGCTCTTGGTGCTGCTGCATTGAAGGTATCATCAAACTCCATCTTCTCTGACAGTTCAGTAGCAATATTTGTCCATTCCAAATGTCATTTATATAAACAACATATAAATTATTGTCGCTACTGCTGAGAGGGAAGCTAATATAACATCTCGTACATTATAATGTAGGCCAGGGATGTTCAAAAAGCACTTGATGCATTCACTTTTGCCGTTCAACTTGATCCTGACAATGGAGAGGCCTGGAACAACATTGCTTGTCTGTAAGCACTTCAGTTTCACTATCAGCTCTGTTTATGCTGAAATTGCAAAGACACTAAATGTTTTTTCTTTTCTTTTCTTTCCACGAACGATTTCTTATTTAACTCCACGTCACTGCTTTACCTACTTTAACTTTCACATTAACTATGGATGATGCTGAATGCGTATTAATTTATGAGTGCAGGCATATGATTAAGAAGAAGAGCAAAGAATCATTCATCGCATTCAAAGAGGCGCTTAAATTCAAGTATCTCTCTTTCCCTTAACATTTGTATCTTGAGTTAAGAAATTGATAGCATTAGTCACATAAAAAAAAACGTCTTGCATCAACAGGCGAGATAGCTGGCAGATGTGGGAGAATTTCAGCCATGTAGCTATGGATGTGGGAAATATTGATCAGGTAGATACAGGCTAAATATCTCTATTTGATTTTCTTTAGCTTAGGAGTTAGACGAGTTGGTTTCATCTTTGCTGTTTTTTTTTCTTCTTTCGTTCAGGCCTTTGAAGCTGTACAAAAGATACTGAGCATGAGCAAAAACAAGAGGGTTGATGTTGTTTTACTGGACCGTATAATGACAGAGTTAGAAAATAGGAATTCATCATCTTTATTGGTTGAAGCTGAAGCTTCTTCTGATGAATTAGATGAACGAAAACCGTGTGCTGCGACCCCAGCTGAAACTCAGCGTCACTTAGAGTTGCTTGGGAAAATCATTCAGCAGGTTAGAAAAACATTTCTATAGCTAGTATGTATCTCTGTATTCTTGCCTCATTGTCTGAGTTTTGTATGCGATTGTTGATTGTGGATAATCTGTTTTATGTAGGTTGTCCGAACAGAAAGTACATCTGAAATCTGGGGATTATATGCGAGATGGAGTAGAATCAAAGGAGATCTTATGGTATGCAGCGAGGCATTGCTGAAACAAGTGCGCTCATATCAGGTATTAACTACTCGTGTTGATTAATCAAAGCTGCTCTTTGATCGATGAGCAAGCATTCTGAGCTCCATTTGATGACATGTATTGATGATATATCTCTTGCAGGGATCAGAACTGTGGAAAGACAAAGAGCGTTTCAAGAAGTTTGCAAGAGCATCGTTGGAGCTTTGCAGAGTCTACATGGAGATCTCAGTGTCAACAGGAAGCAAGCGAGAGCTCTTTAGTGCTGAGATGCATCTGAAGAACACAATCAAACAAGTATAAACTAGTTTCGCCATTCATTAGTCTCCACATTATTTGATATGCACTAATATGATCAGCAGACTGAATAAATGGTGACATTTGTGTAGGCGACAGTGAGCTTTCCGGATAGTGAAGAATTGAAGGAGCTTGAAAGTTGCCTTGAGGAGGTGAGAAATGCTATGAAGAAGAGTGAAGAGACTACAAATACAAAAACATGAAAGAAAGAAAGAAAGATAAATTAGTAGTCTCTGGTTTTCAAGTGTTTTGTAACATTTGTATCATCTTTTGTTGTTTGGGTCAAAGACTTTTGTATTTGGGGATCCATGATTTTGGTCGTGGACCGGCTTCCTTTCTACGGTTCTACCAATTAAATCAGCACGTGTAATATTATTCCCTGTGAGGAATTAGTTTTTGAGACGAAAACGTTCAGAAACTAAAGAAAAATAGAAAACGAAAAAATCTTTGATCTGTTGGGTATGGTTTTGTTCTGTCATCTCCATCCTCGTGTCTCGATCACCACATCGCGAGCTTATAATCTTCACCGTAAAGGTCTCCACGATGTGGTTTTTAGCATGAGGTTTGGATTAACGCGAGCTCTCCCTTTGAAAAGATCCTTGGGTAACTACAGTTCCGTATCTCGACAACAACAGCTCAAGTCGTCGCCGATCTTGATGGCCACCACCAAGAGCGAGAATCTCTTGGATACTTCGACGGAGGAGAGAGGTAAGGTAAACGAGGATAAGAAGGAGGAGGCTTCGCTGCCTCCACGGCCGGAGAAACCAGAGCCTGGCGATTGTTGCGGTAGCGGGTGCGTGAGATGCGTTTGGGATGTGTATTACGAGGAGCTCGAAGAATACAACAAGCTTTCTAAATCAAATTGAATGATTTGCTTTGTTCTTTTCATCAATGCTGGAAAGTATAATTAAATAATTGATTGTTTTTGTGAAATATTCGTTCATGAGAAGTCTTAAAGCATTTTGTATATCGTTATTCACAAATTCTTTTGGCTAAGGAACAAATGAGAAAGCAATCTGATCAACCCACAGGTTCATTGTAGATGCAAAGCCTTTACTTCGACGAAAGCAATCTGTATATCGTTATTTGTTTACCTTTGAGGAGATTTAACAAGAACAGAGATATGGAGATAGAATTCTGGGTTCATCAAGTTGTTTACCACCCACGAAAACGGTATCTCTAGTTTCATTTCTATCCCTTGGATTCTTACCATTTTGATTTCTCCCCTCGTCTCCTGCGACCCATCTGCTTCCTCTTCTCCACTCGTTTGAGCTCTGCCTCCACTGTACTCCGGGAGGAGACTTTCAATGGCGTCGCGTAGAGTAAAGCATTTCCCTGTAATAAGATACAGGAACTAATCAGTTATCTCACTCACTTTTTTTTATTTGAACAATCTCACTCGCAAAAAAGAGAGAGAGATTCAAGAACAGTTGAATTCACTCTTTTGCACAAACTATGGTGGATCCATAAAGCCAAGTGAAGCTTAATAAGAACAATGCAGCGGATCTTTAAGCTGATGAATTACTACCTTCTTCTCTGAGGAACTCAACAGGGCGGTTTAGGTACGAGATTTCATCCCATGTATCGATCTCAGGTGCATCTTCAAGATTCTCGAAATCTTTATTTACACTTCGAACATAAAGCCGAACAGGAATCCTCGCTGTAAAAACGATTATCACAAGTCAACAAAATGAGGACACCATTACTTTCTGAGAGGGTCATTATTCTATTACTAGATTTATTATAAGAGGGAAAACTACTGATTACTGCCAGCCAGTGTTTCTAAACTAGGTCTATATATCACTTCAAACTGAACTTAAACATTTGGAGCTGAGTTTATAGTTGGCAAACCTGTCTTAACTTGTACAGCCACATCTGTCTCAGTCCCACCTTGTTGAGATATTGGAGATGGCAAACCTTCTTTTCTTGAAAACTCATCTTCGATATTTCCCATTTTAAGCTTGGGTAATAACCTTGTGTAGGCATCAAGATCACCTGCCAAAACAATCGGTTCTCAGACTCGATACTAACTCAGTGTTTGATGATGATAGTGATTTGACAATGCTGAACGCAAAAGCTACATCTGGTGGTGATAATGCTGTAACAAGAATGATACTGGATGTGCGACTGATATTATTTTATATGCATATAAGAGGAACAACCCGTACCGTTCAGGACAGAGGTCCACAGATCCTCTTGATCACTCTGAGACATATTCATAACATTCTTGCAGTTTCCATTGATGATATATGCCGCCTGCAGAAGTAAACGGCATTGTTATAAAATAGCAGACAGCAGAAGCCTATGTCTACTCCACTAGGGAATGACCTATCAAATTCAGCAAAAAAAAATTTTTTTTTTAATCAAAACTTGTCACAATATCATTCGCTGTCATTACCAGTAATATATCTTCAATAGCCTATGAAATTCTATAACCCTCAGAACTTAACCTAGCATACGAAAATGGTAATCATGGTGACAGACAGAGAGATGTAAACGGTTGTAATACATCAAAAATGTGGAAGAATGCCATAAGCTTGTTCTACAACGTCAAATATAATGGAACAGTATGCAGAGATTTCTTTGGGAAGCAAATACGTTTCACTCAAGTGACAAGAAAAGTTGAGAGAAATTTTGACAAACCTCTTTCAAAGAATTAACAAAGTTCCACTTGACAGAATCTTCTCCTTCACATGGAATCAGTACATTGCTAGGATATCCCCTAAAGTGTATCTGCAATTAACAAGTTTCTAAAAAACCCCAAAGAACAGCAAATGATACAAAAAAAAGAAAACTAAAGTTTGTGTATCCTAATTCACTGTCTCTCAAACAAAAGAAACTAACAAAGCTGAGAGATAGAGAGAGAAATGTTACAGTGAGATTCCAAGGTCTTTCAGGTTCTGCGCATATGAGATCAAAAAGAACACCTGTTGGCATATACCTACAAACACCCAAACAAGAACTCAACTCTCCACTTAATAAATATCACAGCTATTCCCATTATTATAAACAGTACCAGATTGAACATAGGGAGTAGTACCATTTAAGAGGGAAGCCTTTGTAATCAAACCAGATGGAATCTTCACCAGGAGGAAGTGAGTCCTTGAAGTAAGGCTTTATCAGAGGAACTAACAGAGGCAAGTACCCTATCCTTGGTGCTAACACCTGATTCAAAACATCGTATGCTCTTATCACGATTCCTTCAGTCAAATTCAATCAATCATATGCTAACGCAACTGTTACTCGTTTCTCAAACAAATCGATCACCAAAATCATCTGATTCGAAGTCAAAACCCGATGACTAAACCCTAAAATTCGAAATTCGATTCGTGATCCAGCAACGAAACAATCACAGAAGAACGAAAGGGAGGATGGGATTACGAGAGCAGGAGGAGGAGCAGGGTGAGAAGCGACTTCGGATTTGTGGAGATGGATCTGCAGAGGAATTGCTCCTTCCCATACATACTTCACCGCTGCTTCTTCTTCATTCGCCGCCGCCATTCTCTTCTTCTTCTCCTACGTCTCCGTCGCAGCTTCTCTCTAAAACGATCTTTCTCGTGACGTCATCTTCTCTTGCGTGTACAGTAATGATATAAAGCGTACGTTAAGAGTAAGTAGTGTGTTGAGAGCTAACGTGATCCGTACCAGGCCCGAGATAGATAGATTTTATGCGAACGGGTCTATATCGGTTTAATCTGGTTTGGCAAGTAATTTGGTTTATTAATCACTGAATTAGATTTCACGGCAAGAATAAGATCATTTCAATTTGCATTCAAAGTGTATTATAGACTGGTTTTGTAGAGTTTTAATTTCGATCTGGAATCGGGTTTTACAACTTTTTGGTTTAAGGCGTACGTTAGAGTAAGTAGTCAGTCGCGAGCTAACGTGATCCTTGCCAAAGTCCGAGATAGATTGATTTTACGCGAATAGGTCTATATCGGTTTAGCCTGGTTTGGCAAGTAATCATAAGTTGGTCTGGTTCAGGTAAGATCCTCTCAATTTGCATTCAAAGTATATTATACTAGATACGAGCGAGCCCGTTGCGTTGCAATGGGTTTTGTTTGATTTTTTAATTTAATAAAAAACATAAAATAATAAACTATTCTATTATAGTTTTATGGTTGATTTTTGCATATGTTATGTGAGATTTATTTTATAGTTAAAAGACAGTTGTTACACATAAATTTAAGTTAATATTTTTATTTTAAAATCACAGTTTATAGATGAATCACTATCAAATTTGTACTTAGATTAGAGAAAAAATTATAAATTTTCCTAAGAAAAAAAATTGAAAGTCAAATAGCGGCAATCGAGTCAATGATATCATCAGACGATTTTTTTATGTAATAATTTTAATGTTTTATTGAATAAGTTTTAAAATTTTTACTGTGCTAGGATTTTTTTTCAAATAAACACATTCTATTTAATAAATCTTCTTTTTATTTACAATTTTTATCTTGAAAAAACTATTTAATACTCTTTTACCTTTTGTTTAGGATGTGTAAAAAGAAAATTATTGTTATATAAATTTTAACAATTTATCTTATCTATATAATTTAAAAAAAAACAAATTTCTATCAAATAATTATTTCTAGCTACTAATAAATAATTTTAAAATTACTATTTTTACAATTTGTATCAATACTAATTTTACACTTCTTTCATTAGCTGTATAATTTTTAGTATCATGTTCATCATCAAATTTTCTATTAAAATATTATCAAATAATTTTTTTTTTTCGAATTTTCATTTGGTTATGACTTAAAAATATGATTCAAATATCTCTTCATTAAGATTTTTTAAAAAGGAAAACAACTATCAGATATTTCTTTACAGTTTTAAGACTTTTTAAAAAGAAATCAGTATTACATAATATTTTACAATTCATTTTTGTCTAGGATTAAGAAAAATATAATTACTATCAATAATTATTTCCAGTCAATATTAACTATTTTTAAAATTTCTCATTTTCAACATTAGGCTTTTTCAATATCAGTAATATTTTTACAAATTTTCTTGTAAATTAAAAGTCTTTAGTATCATATTTATCATTAAGTTTTCAAAGTAAAATTTATTATTAAGTAAAATTTTACAATTCTCTTTGGTCAGGATTTTTTTTTTAAAAAAGGCTTATTTGGTAAAGATTAAAAAGAAAAAAAATTTATAAATCTCTTTTATTTATGATTTTAGGAAAAAAAATATTTTCAAATTTTAAAATTTAACATTTAAAAAGAAAAAGAAAATGAGGTGTAAAAAGAATAATTAGGTTTATATTTTAAAAAGGACACTTCCAATCGAATAGGTTTTGTTAAGATTAAAATGACAATTCTTTTTAAAAAAATCATTTTATTATACAATTACAATTTAATATTTTTATTTCTTTATAGTTATATTTTCTTCATGATTTTAGGAAAGGAAAAATCAGTACTGAATAAATTATTTGTACAACTCGGTTTTGGTATAGGTTTTGTTAAAATTAAAATAACTATTTCCCTTTTAAAAAATTGTTTTATTATGTCAATTTTGTTTTGGTTTATGACATTTTTAATTATGATTTGAATAGTGGAAAATTAGCAAAAAAAAGAGTTTTTACGTTTCTCAGATTTAAAAATTGATTTTCCTTACAATTAAACATATTAAAAAATAATATAAAATAGTATTTTCCATTTTTTTAGGTTTATATTTTAAAAAAGGATAATTAAAATTCGTTTTTGGAATAGTTTTTTTGTTAAAATTAAAATTACTATGACATTTTTGAAAAATCGTTTTATTTTAATAAAAATTATTAAAAATCGTTTTATTATAATAAGATTATTTTTTTTCGTTTTGATATTTTTATTTTTTTAAAATTGCTTAATTTTAATAATAATTTTAAGAAGATTTTATAAAGGAAAATTAGCATAAAATAGTCTTTTCCATTTTTGTAGGTTTATACTTTAAAAGGGATAATTAGAATTTTGTTTTGGAATATGTTTTGTTTAAATTAAAATTACTATGACTTTTTATTAAAATCTTTGTATTTTAATAAAAAATATTAAAAATCGTTTATTATATTCATTTTTTTTTCTTTTTGACATTTTTATTTTTAAAAAATCGTTTTATTTTAATAATAACTTAAAATTTAACATTTAAAAAGAAAAAAATATATGAGGTGTAAAAAGAATAATTAGGTTTATATTTTAAAAAGAACAATTCCAATCGAATAGGTTTTGTTAAGATTAAAATGACTATTATTTTTTAAAAAATAATTTTATTATGCAATTACAATTTAATATTTTGATTTCTTTATAGTTATATTTTCTTCATGATTTTAGGAAAGGAAAAATTAGTATTGAATAAATTATTTGTACAACTCGGTTTTGGTATTAGTTTTGTTAAAATTAAAATAACTATTTCCCATTTAAAAAATTGTTTTATTATGTCAATTTTTTTTGGTTTATGACCTTTTTAATTATGATTTGAATAATGGAAAATTTGCAAAAAAAAAACAGTTTTTATGTTTCTCAGATTTGAAAATTGATTTTCCTTAAACTTAAACAAATTAAAAACTAATATAAAATAGTATTTTCCATTTTTTTAGGTTTATATTTTAGAAAGGATAATTACAATTCAGTTTTGGAATATTTTTTTGTTAAAATTAAAATTACTATGACATTTTTGAAAAATCGTTTAATTTTAATAAAAATTATTAAAAATCGTTTTATTATAAAAGATTCTTTTTTCGTTTTGACATTTTTATTTTTTTAAAATTGCTTAATTTTAATAATAATTTTAAAAATATTTTATAAAGGAAAATTAGCATAAAATAATCTTTTTCATTTTTTAAGGTTTATATTTTAAAAGGGATAATTACAATTTGGTTTTGGAATAGGTTTTGTTAAAATTAAAATTACTATGACTTTTTATTAAAATATTTGTATTTTAATAAAAATTATTAAAAATCGTTTTATTATATTCATTTTTTTTCTTTTTGACATTTTTATTTTAAAAATCGTTTTATTTTAATAATAACTTAAAAATATTTATAATAAGATAAAATTTTATATTATTTTGTTTTAACCTTCTTATAATAAGATAAGAATCTATATTATTTTATTTTCACCTTTTTAAATAGAATTTTAATAAAAGAAAATTAGCATTATGAGAGTAGAAATATTTTAAAGAGGAAAAATATGTTATAAATTATTTTGTTTTAACCTTTTTAATTAGGATTTTATAAAGAAAAATTAGCATTATGAGAATATATATATTTTAAAGAGGAAAATATGTTTTAAATATGTTTTGTGGGATAATTTTTTTTACACATGTCACAATCTTAAATAATAACTTGCCATGTGTCGCGAACATGTTAATTAGTAACTTTGAAAACTAAGCTTTATATAATAAAATACTGGCGTTGCTCAAAATAAAAAGGTGTATTATATACTGGTTTGTAGAGTTTTAATTTCGATTTGAATTCAGTTTTTACAACTTTCTGTTTCAGTTTTGAAATAATACCATAATAACAGAATTGAAATTTGGTTTGGTTTTCAAATCGGTTCGATCATCATAATCACTAGATTAACTTGGGGAAAAAAATTTGTACAAGTGGTGGTATACAGTAACAAATTATGCCTAAAACAACAAACAGCAGCTCGAAGAACACAATGAAACAACAACAACAAAAGAACGAAACAATCACAGAAGAACGAAAGGGAGGATGGGATTACGAGAGCAGGAGGAGGAGCAGGGTGAGAAGCGACTTCGGATTTGTGGAGATGGATCTGCAGCGGAATTGCTCCTTCCCATACATACTTGACCGCTGCTTCTTCTTCATTCGCCGCCGCCATTCTCTTCTTCTCCTACGTCTCCGTCGCAGCTTCTCTCTAAAACGATCTTTCTCGTGACGTCAT
>OVBX01004320.1:412-14479 GCA_900406325.1 Erucastrum elatum
TAATTAAGTGTTTTATGATTTCATGATTTATCTTAATTCACAACAAGGCCCATAATTTAATAGTTCACTATATGCACTTCAAATGTCCAAATACAATTTAACATAAAAAAAACATTTAGGGTTTAGGGTAAAGATAGGGTAACGATAGGGTTTCGTGGTGTAGGGACTGTATTAGTGTTAAAGGTTAAGGTAATGATAGTTTTCAATGATTCATTGAAAATATACAGATTCTGTTTAAAGAAGATAAGCAAAAATAACAATAATCAAAGTAAGCTTTCCAAGCCTTTGTCATTGAGGGTAAACATGTTTATGTCAAGTTTTAGGGGTTAGAGTATAACTTGGTTAACTTTGAGTGTTTTGTGTATATATGTCCAAAAAATCCTCTTTTTTCCACATTTTAGTTTGTATTGGTTATATGATCACTTAAAATGTATAAACACATTCAAATACAAGTTTACACCATCCTAAATCATCAAAACCAAACAAAATCGATGATGTTCTTAGCTGAACTCCATTTTATCGTTATCTCAAAAGGAGAGAAACAATAAACAAATCGACAGATTACATCCATTGGATTAAGATGATCAAACGGTGTAGATTACTCTTTTAGGTTATCCTCGCCCTTCTCCCTCATTGGTCGACTTAGTTGTCTGGAGGAAAAACAAAAATTTCCTAATTTTGGGAGCCAAAATATCTTTATCTCATTCCCACAAATCTCTCTCACGCCTTCTCTCCACCACAAATCTCTCTCACGATTTTCTCTCACGACAAATCTCTCCCTGCCTCCACAATTCAATCCCCACTTTACAGATCGTTCTCTCCTTACAGGTTATAGCGACCTCTAAACCTTTGATTTACTAATCCATCTCTTTCTCTGATTATAGTTCTCTCCTTACAGATCTACAAAGATTTGAAGCCTTTCTCAAAGATAACCAACTTCAGTTTCCAGGTCAGAGAAACTCCAATATCTCCAGATCTAACTTATGTTAATTTTTTCAGTTAAATCTATTTGTTGTATTTTGTTCGATTTAGTGTATTTTGTTCAAACTTTGGTCTTATTTAGCTTAAAGATCTAACTTCGGTTAACTTTTCAATTCCATGTAGCAATTTTAATGGCAGCAAGGAAGGAAATAGTCTGTGCACTCGCGGCTACCGGGGTGAACCCACAATTCAGACAACAACAGCCACAACAAGCAGCCACAACTCAATTCCAACGCCCAATACCAGAACCAGGACAGTCCTCAGGAGGCAGTGATGTCCAAGAGATAACAAGAGCCGAGTTCAGACGCTCTCAAGGCTACCACTTGATACGCATCGAGGAACCTGAAGAAGACATCGACCCAATGTTCCGGAACGTTATCAGATCCTTGAATGGTTGGAACTCAGCTCCAGTGAGACGCCCACACCAAGCACATGGACACTCCTCACGAGCCAAGGGTTCTCGTCAATAATATTTCTATAAACCATTGCTTCTGTCTGTGTTTTATTGGCTTATGATTGTACTGAATCTAAATTTCTTTAGATTGCTTTAGATTGTACTGAATCTATTTTTTTTCTTTTGCCATGTTTGTTATTTGTGTCTTTTATTTTAATAAAAATCTTGATTTTAATTTTTTTTTTAAAATTACAATTTATGCTATTCAATATTCCGAATAAAACAATTAATCATATCTGGAAAATTAAAAATAGCAATCAAAATTAATTTTCAAATGTATCATTTTACAAAAATTTTGGCATCTCAAATCAGCCAGGGAAATTAAAATCCTAGCACAAGAAAACAGCTATTTTTCATTATTATGTAACGTATAGACAAAGGTATTATAGGTCCAAGACTCGAAAAACACAAATGTTGCAAGAATGAATTCCATGGCAAGAGGTAAATGTCATCATAAAATATGTTACGACAAATATAAAACGCCATATTAAACTATAAAACAGCACGAAATGTACGCTATAAAAAAGGTTTAAATTAGCAATAGATAAACGCTATAATATAGAAACTTTCAATAGCACACGAAAATGCGCTACAATAGGGGGGGGAGTCTACCATAGCTGCGGCTGTCATAGCGTAACTGTTTTCGCTACTAAAACGATACAATAGCGTTTCCACGGCGCTGGTAATGTTAATATTTCTTGTAGTGGTGCCAAAGGAGGAGGGCGGGCTAGGATTTAGGGATTTAACGGATTTCAACACAGCTATGCTTGGAAAGCAACTGTGGAGACTTATAGAGCAACCCAATACTCTATTTTCTCGTGTTTTTAAAGGTCGATACTTCAGGAATGCATCACCCCTGGATCTGATCAGGTCGTACGCGTCTTTCTATGGTTGGCAAAGTATGGTTTCTGCTAGATCTCTGGTTAGCAAATGACTAATTAAACGGGTGGGATCAAGGTCTTCCATATCAGTATGGAATGATCCCTGGCTCCCAACCAACCGCTCGAGACCAGCAAATAAAAAACAAAATATTTTTCTACCAGATCTTACTGTTGATTCTCTCATCAACAATGCATTACAGGATATAATGGAACCTGAGGATATTAAAATTGTGGAGAGTATACCATTAAGCAGGATACCATCAGTTGATCGGGATGGCTGGCATTTTACAAAAAATGGAAAATATACGGTTAAATCAGGATACCAAGTAGAACGAGCATATCCAGATCGGGACAAAGGGATAGTGGAGTTCGGACCTACAGTAACTGAGCTCAAGGCTCATTGCTGGAAAATGCATTGTCCACCTAAGATGAAACATTTTCTATGGCAAGTGGTGTCAGGTTGTATAGCAGTTAGGAAAAATCTAAGATCAAGAGGTATTAAAAGGGATATTAACTGCGATAGATGTGGAGCATCTGAGGAAACCATAAATCATGTATTCTTTGAATGCCCACCAGCAGTTCAAGTTTGGGCTTTATCAGGTATTCCAACACACCATGACCATTTTCCTCGACAATCTCTATTCTCGAATATAGATTATTTGTTCTGGAGGATCAGCTCAGCATTGGAAGACCATCAATTTGCTTGGATACTTTGATACATATGAAAAGGAAGAAATAATAAAGTGTTTAGTAATTTAGATATGGATCCAAAGGATACTCTTCAACTGGCAACAACGGAGGCGCTCCTCTGGAAGGAAGCACAGCAGGAAGGAGAACAGAGACAGACCTCTGTTATACACACAACAGAGGTGGTCCTACCGGTTCGTCCGGAACGATGGTGTTTTACGAATGGATCCTGGAAACAGGAAAATAATTTTTTTGGACAAGGATGGTATAGTACGTTGGAAGGATTCGAAGGACTATTGGGAGCAAGAAATACAAGGACTAGTCAGTCACCTTTACACACAGAGGTGGAAGCTCTCATTTGGGCAATGGAAAGTATGTGGAATTTAAGGCAATATACAGTTACATTTGCGACGGATAGTTTTCAGTTGGTGAAGATGGTTTCGGAACCAGAAGAACGGCCAGCTTTTGCAAGTTATCTAGATGACATCAGGAGTCTTAAAAGGAGTTTTTACAGCTCCGAGATTATTCATATACCAAGGACGCAAAACATTATGGCGATCGCTTAGCACGTGGTGTGAAGCAACAGTCGTCGTTTACCGTCTATATGGATAGAGCACCCAATTTGATTTACATAGTTAATATGAATCTGTAAAGTTTGTCGACAAAAAAAAAAAAAAAAGAAATACAAGCAACACTATAGAATGAACAAGCAGAATTATTTGAAGATAAATATCGAGCTGTAGAAAGTAATAATATTGTTCTTATCTAGCTTTTTGGTCAAGACAAGAAGGTGTAATTTGTTTGCCGACATCTTCTGGCACTAATTCTATTTGAATTATGATTTTGATTGTTTATCTGTTACCGACTTTCGATCAAGGTACTATTTTAAAAAAAAATTATATGTTTGTTTTATTAAAATAAAGCCTAATTAGTTGAAAACAAATTTACTTACTCATTTTATATTTTTCTATTAGTTTCTGCTATAATGGTGTCTGTTAACACACTCTTTTGTTAATCTTGACCACATTTGACCACATGGCTGAAATTCCTTCAATGAATAATGATATTTCTGAGTCCAACATCCTATTATGATATTTGGGATTTCATTGCATCTGATATCCCTCAGGTAACGTTGCTATATCTAATAAATAATATCTTCATCATATGAATATTTCTAATCTTTATAAATTTATAAACTGCAGAAAAAGACATTCATGTGTAAGGCAAACATTACTAATATAAATCATGTTCAAGTTGCTCAACAAAATTAAAAAAAATCTAAATCATCACTTTATTGTCTAAAATGTGCTTAATCACAGTCTGTTGGAATTTTGAGGTATTATGCACTAATTTATATTTTAGATCAATAGATAAATATTATGTACATATATATACATAAATATTTTGAAATTTAAAAGTTAGATCAAATTTTCTCAGTTTCAGAATTGAAGTAATAATGTATGATGGAAATGATTCTGCAACTTTTGTTATATTTGATGAAGATGGTTCAAAAATAACTGGAGCAATTGCAGAAGAAGTAAGTTTCTTAAAATTATAAAAATAAATCCTTCACAGACTTTATAAAAATCATAGAGACTTTTTTTTAACACTAGAAAGTTTGGCTTGTGGAATAAGCAGCGTACAAAGGAGAAAACCTCCGAAACAAAAACAACAAAAAAGAGAAGCTAAAATGAAAGCATCAGAAGATGCATAAAGTAAATAAAACGAAAGACAACAGTGGGTGAAGGTCTGAAACCAGACAAACTCGAACACCACTGAAGCAGCAAATCACCTTAACGATGCCTCTCTGACCAAGAGGGTCTGTAACCAGCTAGGACCCCCAGCAGCAATATAAGATGAGAATCCCCTATCCCTTACGACACTTAATGCAATTGCTGTCGCTGGCTGGTTACGACCTTCAACCACATGAACGCATTGCTAACCAAGAAGATAACTCAGTAACTGATGAATAGAGACGTCAAGTCATGAATGAGTGTGTCTCTCTGAGGTACCAGCATAGCCTCCCTTACCAGTAGATATTGTGATTCGAAGATCACATCACATTGACGAGTAGAAACCATGCTCTCCACTACAAATTTCAGACCCAATAATTCAGCTTCCAACTGGGATTTAACACCAGAGAAGGAACGACGGCCGTGCATGATAGTATTACCTCTATGATCCCTTAGGATCCACGCCGCACCACTGTAATCATTGGTCTCTCCCTTGCGATGCCAAAGTTGCGTTTGAGAGATCCAGCTGGAGGGGGTGACCACTTCAACGTCCTTATGGGAGCAGATGGTTGGTGATTAATAACCGACTTCTCCTTCTCGTTGATATCAAACCAGATATTAGCATCCTCTAAGGCTTGAGAGAGAATTGATACAGAACTTGTTTGTCTTTTTGCAAAAACCAACTCGTTCCTACCCTTCCAAATTTGCCAGAGGATCCAGATGAAGCTC
The DNA here is from genome assembly GCA_900406325.1 of Erucastrum elatum. Taxonomy (NCBI): domain Eukaryota; kingdom Viridiplantae; phylum Streptophyta; class Magnoliopsida; order Brassicales; family Brassicaceae; genus Erucastrum; species Erucastrum elatum. Next base: position 5,878 of record OVBX01004320.1, read on the forward strand.
TTATTATGAGGCTCTGTTCCGCGGTTACCATTGACAATCACAAGATGATATAGATTAAGAAAGACTGAACTTCTAGAAAAACCACCCAGGGGCAGTCTGATGTTCGATCTTTCCCAAACTTCCTGCGCTTTTGGACAATTAAAAAGGAGGTGACATATAGATTCAGCGGCAGAGGAACAAACCGAGCATGTCGAGTCGACTTGGATCCCTCTAGTGCGGAGTCTATCTTTCACAGCAAGGGCCCCTGCCAGGACTTTCCAGAGAAAGTGTTTGAGCTTGGAAGGAGCTTAAATCTTCCAAATGCTCTGCCACAGCCTTTTATATAATTAAATATTAATAAGTAAGAATTCTAATTTTATAAAATAAAAAGAATATTAAGTAATTTTAAGATCTATTTATAAATAATGAACATAGTGTACAAAGATATTTCAAAAAAATATTATAATACTTAAAAATTTTCTTAGTGAAAATGGAAATAAGAATTTATTATAGTTTTAATTAGTAATATATATTTTAGTAAGTAATTATATAATTTTAAACACATAATTTATGAATACTTACGGATGTCTCATCTGTTTTGGTTAATACAAATAATTTTACAATTTTGATACAAATTTTTTTTTGCAAAATAATGTTTACATGGTATATAAGATAAAAAAAATATAAGAAATAGTGAATTTACATATTTGTATTTTTTTAAAAACTTAGTTAACAATTATAATAACACAAAATTTAAGAAAAATATAATTGTCATAAAAAAATTCTCTTTCTTTTATAGAAGTAATAATGTGAATAAAATTTGTCAAATAATATGGTAGAATAATAATTATATAATTTTATATATTTAAGACTTTAAATATAATCAAAATATACATGTATTTATATATTATCGGATTAGATTAGAAATTTTCTTTCTAAAATTTTAGAATTTGTAATTTTTTTCAATTTTAACAGATATTGATTTTTAGTATTTGTTTTACTTCGAAAGTATATGTATAATTTCTCAAATTTAAAGGATAAAATGACCTCCCTATTGGACCACTACAGAAATGTAACTCAGAAGACCTTTACGTTTCTTTCATCTTAGTAACATCCTTCATCACTCACTTCAATCCATTAAAGAACTGATAAAGAACAATCCTCATTTAGTAATTTATCAGAAGAATTACAAATACTAGACCCTTAGTTCTTGAACTACACCGTTCAGAGAATAGATTCTTTCGACTCACACACAATCGAACTGAATAGCTAATGAACAATTCAACTCAATTTATTCAGACTCTGACTTTGACTCTGACTCTTTGACTCAGCTTCTTTCTTAGCTAGTTCGACCTCAGCCTCTTTTTCAAAATTTTCTGTTCCCCTTGTCCTCATGATTCTTCTTGCCATGTAGTAGGGGTATCCTTAGGGCATACCAAGCTGGAATAAACAAGTCAGACTACAGAAAATTTCATTTCCGCACTTGAAGACCAAGGTGTATATGCAACGAAGTCTACATTTTTTACACAATGGTCATGTGTTGCCATTGTTATATTCAATATCAACATTTTTGACATCTACTTTGATGATATGGTTCGGCTTCAGGTAGTAGACCTCCTTTCCCAATAAACAATTAACGTGAAGAGTGACACAACAAGAGTCACATGTGTAAAACCACTTGGTTGCATCTAGTTTCCCTTCACAGATCTCACACCAATATTTGAGATCTGTTTTCTCACTTACCTTCTCACTTTTAAAAAAATCCAGAGAAGATTAAGTGGAAAGGATACTACATTGATTGAAAACTGGTGCAGTTTGAAGAACCCGCCAAGAGCCTGATAGCTCCAAAGAGATCCATGACAATCTTAATATAGGTGAAGAACCAATTCCACACTGAACGTACCAAGTTTGAGTCAATAATTGTCGTTCTCAACTTTTTTTTCCTTAAGTCTAAGTTTTATGGTTATTGTCTTTTTAGTTTGCTTGGCTATATCATATATGAGTACTTGGTCTCATTACTGTAGGAATCTTTTACGGTCCTAGCTATTACATATTCTAAAATTGTTTGATTTCCAATACTTGATTTCAGCATCATAAATCTTTGGAATAGTAGATGTAGCTTCTGGTTTGATTACACCACAAATATTAGGACACCTTATTCTTTTAGTTGTATACAAAAACAGACGTGAGTTTGTATTAGCTTACTTTTAGAATTGAAATTTCCCCCTCCTTTTAATGACTCAAGTTGGCGATGTGGAGAAGATAATTATAAAGAGAGAAAAAAAACAATAGTTAAATATTAGCACATAATCAAAAAAAAAGTTCTGTTTCAAAAATAGAATAACAAAATAAAACAAACAAAAATGATTGTTTTGTGACAATCATAACTTGATCTTGGTGAAAAGCTTAGTTAAAAAATAATAAATTTAGACAAAATACTTGATAAAATAAATACAAAAAATCAAGAAAAACTTAAAGAAGAGAAATTTATTTTTAATGTTGCGTAACATGTTTTATAAAATCCATATCAACAACAAGTAATAAAGTAAATCGCATGAAAAATGTTCATTTGCTAATAAAAATCAAGGTTAAAAAAATTAATAAGAAAAAGGTGAATAACCATAGTTGAGGATTAATACTAATACATAAAAAATATATAATATAGAAAAATAAGCAATAAAATAAAGAAAAAATAAAATATAACTCAAAGTATATAAATTTTAATAATAAATTTAAAAAAAAAATCATAAGGACGAAAAGTAGGAAATTTAAATTTATATAGCTTTCATGTTCACTAATAAAAATATATATTACAATGAACTACACTGATTTTTTTACTACTAAAATAAGTTAAAAAATTAAAAAGAATATGGTGGAAACCAAAATAATAAATACAATCAAAACAAATACTTTTTTTTATCAAAACCGCAAAAACTAATGAGTTTTAAAGCCGCAGCTTTCGCCTTGATAAAGTAGTGCTCTGGCTAATATAACTACGATCCCATGAAAATCAAGCGTATTAGCTTACATTTTTTATGATTTCATTTTAATAATTTCTTTTTAGATTCAAATTAATTTAAGGTAAAAATTTGGCAAATGAAAATTTTTCTATTTCACATTTTTAACATATTTTCATTACTAAAACCATAAAATAAATTGTAAATTTATGTAATGTAAGAATAAAATATATGAACTCGGCGCGTAGCGCTGGAATACCACTAGTTCATTCATATATTTTTGAAATAAAACGATAAGTTAACTTGAATGTTAATATATTCATATTTTAGAGTAAGAAGATTAATTTTTCATAAAAACTGAAGAAACTATTGATAGTTGTTCTTTAAAATATTGATAGTTATTCTATTAACTAACTTGAACAGTAGCTTAATATCATAGTTAAAAAATAACATCTACTTTTAATAAAAAAACATTGTAAGGTTAATATGTATTGCATTAATTTATAATATTTTATTTTTACGAAATAACATATGTTCATACAAATTTTTACTTATGTATATAGTCAAATTAAAAATTTATATTAATCTTAACTATATAATAATCAAATATTCAAAATATAACAATTCATTTATTAGGTTTTTTTTGCAATTTTTTTTGTTTTATCTATTTTAACAAATTAATAAATATTAATGTAATTTTGATTAAAAAAAATTAAATTTTCCTTAATTTGGTTGGCCACTAAATTAATTAAATAAGTATATACTGTGTATAATGTTGTAGTAATTATTTTACTAAAAATTTTAACAAATGTTTAGCATGATCTATAATTTACATGTTTTTGCTGTAGAGAACTAGGCATAGGACTTAATATCCGAGAACCAGATTCGATCTGAGATCCGCTCTGAATCTGCTCCAAAAATAGGATATCCGGGATGTCCGGATCTGAATCCGGATAGTAAAATTAAAGATCCATCAAAACCAAATCCAGATCCGGATATCTTAATTTTAAGTCCAGATATCCGGATTCGGATCCATATTTTTAAAATATATTAAAAATTTTATTTTATTAATAATTGTATTTGGTGTATTAATATGGGAAATTATGTGAAATAACCAAACAAAAACCCATAATTAATTATGTAGCAAAAATCACATCTTCTCTCCTTTACTTTCTTCCTATCTCTCTCTACTTTCTTTCTAGAAAACTAATTTTACTTTTTTTGGTTATATCACAAATAAACTCTATTAAAATTTGTTCATATAATTAGTTTTATAATACTATATTTTTATTTTTAAATATTATATTCATATTTATATTTACAAATCTTGTATAAAATATTTAATTTATATAGTATTTTAGATTTTTTAAAAATATTGTTTTATTTTATTAATTATTTTTACAAATATAGATATCTACGGATAGTCGAAAATCTTGAATCTGAATCTAAATAATAAATCTATGTATCCGACAAATCCAAATCCGGATTCGAATACTTCAAGTTTTTCAGATATCCGGATCCGTCCAAGCATAAAAGATGTACGAATTTATATCAATTAACGTTGAATTATTATTTGTATTTACCGGACATGGGCATTTGGATGAGTTGGATCATGATCAATGTCAAGCCTAAAACTAGGGTCGAATCAGAACCGTTAGATCTAACTGGACCCCACGTCCCCACCACTCTCTCTCAGACCTAAAGCCTTAAACCCTCCCGAAACTATACAACACTCTCTCTCTCCGCCTTCATTATCTTCGAAAGACCAAATCTCTAATCCTCTCTCTCTCTCTCTACCTGTTTCCACCATTAACAGAGAGAGAAGCTCCAACAAGCTTACATCGAAATAGAGAGAGAGAGAGAGATTTTGAGTTTCTTAGAGTTTCCAGATCGGATCGGATTTTGATGGCAAACAACGGTCCAGATTCGTCGTCGGCGGCGGCTACACCAGCCGGGACAACGCCACCGTTGCAGCAACCTTCTCCTTCACAACAACAGTGGCAACAACATCAACAATGGATGGCAGCTATGGCTATGATGCAGCAGCAGCAACAGATGATGATGTATCCTCCTCACCAATACCCTCCTTACAACCAAGCTTCTGCTGCTTATCATCATCATCATCCTCAGTTTCAATACTCTGCTCCTTCTTACCACCAGCAACATCAGCAACGTGGTGGATCTGGTGGAGGAGATGATGTGAAGACTCTCTGGATTGGTGATCTTCTTCATTGGATGGACGAGACTTATCTCCACACCTGCTTCTCTCACACCAACGAGGTTTTCATTCTTTCTTGTGTTTTTGAATTCTTTTTTTTCCCGACATAGAAAGTGACAGTTAAGAAGATCAGACACTTCTTTCCATTATTGGAAAGATTCGTTATGGTTAATCCAAATGTAAAAATTAGCAAAGTTCTTAACTTTATGATGTTATTGATTGGTTCTTATTAGGTCTTTAATGACCATTTGTGATTACCTAGAAGAAGCCTATTGGTTGACCTTAAATAGAACAACTTTAAAAGCTCCTTTCCATAAGACAATAAAAGTACATTTGCCACGTTTAGAGAATCTTTCTTATTATGAACACAATTAAATACATGTCAAATTGGTAATAACTGTTACAGAACATCGTCTTGTAACGTTCTGTTTAGCTTATTATTTTCTCGTTTTGTAGGTTTCCTCTGTGAAAGTGATACGAAACAAGCAAACGTGCCAGTCAGAAGGGTACGGTTTCGTCGAGTTCCTCTCACGTTCCGCAGCTGAGGAAGTTCTCCAGAGCTATAACGGCGTAACGATGCCTAACGCAGAGCAGCCCTTCCGTTTGAACTGGGCGTCTTTCAGCACCGGCGAGAAGAGAGCTTCTGAAAACGGTGGTCCGGACCTATCGATTTTCGTGGGAGATTTAGCTCCGGACGTGACTGATACTCTGCTGATGGAGACTTTCGCTGCGTATCAATCCGTCAAAGGTGCAAAGGTTGTGATAGATTCCAACACTGGGCGTTCCAAAGGTTACGGGTTTGTCAGGTTTGGTGATGAGAGCGAGCGGTCAAGGGCGCTGGAAGAAATGAATGGCGCTTTCTGCTCGAGCAGGCAGATGCGTGTTGGTGTTGCAACCCCCAAAAGAGCCCCTGCTTATGGACAACAAAATGGTTCACATGGTAAGTGATGGTATAATCTTTGTGATTAATTAAATGTTATCTCATGTTTTAGTTGTAGGAAGTTGTCTTGATGGTTTTAACTTAGCAATTTGAAGTGATGTGTCATGTTTTTTTTATTGTACTAGCTCTGACACTAGCTGGTGGACATGGGGGAAATGGTTCTATGGCTGATGGGGAATCAAATAACTCAACAGTGAGTTTTTCTATAGCTTTATTCTTGTTATGCTAACTACAGTATGACTCTCTGCTTTTTTTTTTTTNTCTTGTTATGCTAACTACAGTATGACTCGCTGCTTATTTTTTTTTTTATTACAATTGCAGATATTTGTTGGAGGTCTTGACGGTGATGTTACTGAAGAAGACCTTATGCAGCCTTTCTCCCAGTTTGGGGAGGTTGTTTCGGTTAAGATTCCAGTAGGAAAAGGGTGCGGTTTTGTCCAATTNATGCGGTTTTGTCCAATTTGGTAACAGGTACCTGCTGATTGTCAGCTTACTTAATCCAGTTTATTTTTAACTTTAATGAAAGATTGGTTGGTTGCAAAGTGACATACCATTTTGTTTTGACAGGCAGAGTGCTGAAGAAGCCATTGGGAGCTTGAACGGGACAGTCATTGGGAAGAACACTGTACGGCTTTCTTGGGGAAGAAGCCCAAACAAACAGGTACAAGAATGCTTAAGTTAGATTAGTTTGTTCTATATTAATGGGACCTTAGTTTTAGTGTGGTCTAGGTCAAACTTAGTTTTAGTGTTCTTTCGGTTATTTTTTTCTCTGTCTCTACATGGGGATGGATAAAGTTATAGAAACCCTTAAAGCCAAAAGTCAGTGGTTGACAAAAGACAATGGATAACAATAGGTGTATTGTGTGGGCCACAAAGACCAAGTGGAATCTTCTCTCGAGTTTCGTTGACTATTTTGATTAGTAATAAATCTAAGGCGTGTCTCCTTGGCCCACATGTTGTGTTGGTCTTGTGTTTCTTATGACTGAAAATATTTACAGCTATGAAGATTAATAATGTAGCTAGTAGAAGCCTTAACCCGTTTCATTTAGTATTCACATATCTCTTAAGAGTTGTCTTGGTTGATGTTTGTCTAAGTCTCCATCATTAGTCTCTACAAGAGTCTCTTGCAGTCTAACACTTTTCGCTGGCTTTTGCATTCATCATTAGGTAAAATAACTCATTAAGTTTGCTGCATGGATGAATAACCAAATTTCTACCCTTAATGTTTTGTTGAATGTTTGATTCGTTTACTAATAGTGTTCAACTTCGAAATCTTTAAATGACAGTGGAGAAATGACTCTGGCCACCAATGGAACGGAGGATACTCTAGAGGACAAGGTTACAACAACGGATATGCGAATCAGGACTCAAACATGTACGCTACTGCAGCGGCTGCTGTCCCTGGAGCTTCTTGAAAAGTGTTGGTTTGTCACTATCATCAAAAAAACCCCGTGAGTCCTGAACTTGCGGGAATAGATTACTAAAAACAAGCCATCGGAAATGTCAAAGCGATCCGATGATCAGTTGTTGGTTCAGGGGTTAGCTCGCTTGCAACAACGAAACGAAAAAACCTCTAGTGTCCAAAGATGTCTTGTATCCTGGATTTGAACTTTAACTTATCTTTCTGTCTCTGTCAAAATTTTGGGGTTTGTCTTGAACTTGAATTTTGTTCTCTGTTTCCTAAGTTTATTTTGTCAAATGGTTGGAGAGTTTCCATTTCTGACTAGAAAATCAAATAGGTTTCTGCACAACAAAGAGAAAGGATTCATGTGTAAACAACAATTAAGAAGAACACAAGACCAATACTCCGAGAAAGGAAAGAGTTTTGGAATAAATCTTTGTACTAATAACCGCTACAATGTGATAAATCATCACTCTCCTCCCTGTTAGAGACCATCAAGCAAAGATTTCATCAAAACGGTTTTAGCAGCTACTCTAGCCTTCAACGCAGCTTTCTCTTCTGCAGATACTTTCTTGGGTTTCTCATCTAGTCTTCTCTTGCTGTTGTTGCCAACACCAACAGATGAAGCAGCTCCTTTCATAGTTCTTTTCGGGTTAAACGAAGCCGAGACAACAAGCCCAGTGATGTGATTTCACCATACTTGGTCCAGCTTCTGAATAAGGCACATGCTTTTCAGTGAGAGGTAGTTTAGTTCCTTTATCTGATGAAGTTTTGAGAGGTAGTTTAGTTCTTTTCTTTGTAAGAGAAACCTTCACTATATTCTGTTGTAGTACTTTGTGACATAAATAAAACATGATATTTTTATGTATTACTTTTTATATCATAACCATTAAGAAAAGACATACAAAAATTCAAATCAAAATGGTGACAGAACCTGAGTGAGTGACTCAAAAGAGGCAACCATTTTGGTCACTGGTGATGGTACTTCTTTATAGGCATTAAAACATGAAAGTCAAAAGTCTTATTCCAAAACTTTATAAGACAATGGACGAATCATGCTTCTTTTTATTTAATTTAAAGGCGAGAGACAGCTAGGAGCATCACAC
>OVBX01004321.1:0-14844 GCA_900406325.1 Erucastrum elatum
ATCATGCCTCCTCTACAGAGAGGACATATTAGTCTTTTAATCTATAGAAAGTATGCAAGAAGTCATAAGTGGCTTAATGTGATAGAAGAAAGTGAGAAAGTGGCCCAGAAAGTAATAAATTCTTGTATGAGACTAGTTTATTTCTGCAACCTGCTGTTTTTCTGAGCTTTTGCCGGAGAGTTCACTGTTATGGCGTCTTTTTCGGGATAATTTTAATTTAATATTTTATTAAAAAAGATATATGTACAATAAATGATTATATCTTGAATCATCGGACTAATGCTTGCAAACAAAAAAGGTTTGTGGGGGCATAAGAGATAGAAAATAATTGATTATAGAATAGTTGTAATTAATAATTGTGATCACATTAGAATAACATGATTTGTCAAAAAATTAATATACAAAAGAAAGAAGAGAAGTGTGACAACACATGGGATGTGCCCAACAGCCCAAGAGACAGCTTCACCAGTCTGATTTATGCCAATGTCCCGCTATTGTCCACTCTCTGCCCCACCACTTGCATTAGTAATATTACTATATAGTTAGTGTTTAATTTAATAACAATGCAATAACATGTTACAATGAATAAACAAAAGTGAACTATTATTCGTAGAAACTAATAAAATAGAGTAGTTCATGTTTTTGTTTTGCTAAAGAGTAGTTCATGTTTATACACATGGGCATAAATGTTAGCAGAATACATACATATGGCAATAGTTATCCCTCTTTTTAAAAGGAGGAAAAGAATCTTCAACTACTGAAATGCGTTAATTGTTTGTGCGCGTGCATGCGTATCTGTTAATAATGCTTATGATATGTCCACATCTGCTCCATACTCATCGAGGTGTTCATTCTCCTCGCAGTTATACAATATACACAAACACATGCAACATACACACACGTTATACATCTATACATATAGTCCATCCGTGTATCAAAAGAAGACTAGGCGCCTCGTGGCGTTGAAAATATGTGGCCACTTGTGAGATTCTGTGCCGATTACTTGCGGAAGTGAACTATGTCGCAGAAAAGATTGACGAGATTTTCAAGTAGCCACTCATTTATTAACGGTCGCAAAAGCATCAAACATACAGTTTTTTTAGTGCTTTGAGAGTGCAACTTTTCTCGTAATTTTCTAAAGTAAATACTAGTGCTAAATTAAACTCGAGAAATATCAATACTAGTAGTATTATTCTATTTGTGTTTAAATCTTTAATTATTCTTACGGTTTCTAAGGTTTTATATTTTGTTTCCTCCCGTGAGACAGTAAACTTGTGTATGTATTTCACGTCTCCAGCTTAGTATAGGATCATATGCAAGCATACTAGGTTTTCGAATATTGTACACTCTCCTCATTTGTTTATGAATGCATAATTTTTAGAATTTTGTGTTTAAAACGTAACATACTTTTACAGTTTAATTATATTTATTTTTATATTTAATAGTATATGTTAATTACATTTTTTCAAAGCATCATCATGTATTTTAAAATATAGGAGTCTCGTTGCACGAGTAGTTTTTAAACGTGACGATAGGCCCGTTCGGGATACCGGAACTTGTGCCTAGTCAGACCTTTGGGGCATAGTCTTACGTGGTCTACCTCTGCAACAATTCAGAAGCAAAAACCAAAAATTGTTATTTTTCTCATAAATAGTTATCGTCGTTTTGCGAGTTTGAAACAATTAAAATTAAGGACTATTATAATGTACATTAGGTTAGGATAGGCCTGTGATAGATACCGTAATGTCTATGATGTGTCTGGTCAGAGTTATTAATTATTGGTACTGACCACATTGGTACACATTAGCCTATTGCCACACACATTGGTTCCAAAATCCAAATCCAAATCTTTTTGTTCAGAGATCAAACATAGCACCAGTAATTTGATTATGTTCGTACTAACATTTCTTTATACCGGTCGATTAATTGTAGCGGAACCACACAATATTTTGATTGTTTTCTTTTTTACTGGTCCATTGTAGAGCCCATTCTATTCTTACATTATGAGGAAAGACAAAACTATATTTATCAAAAGTCAAAACTAGCATTTGTCTGCATATGAAATTCCATAATTTTCTTTTGCATTTATTTCTTTATATAATGGTTTTAGTTTTAGATTTTTGTTAAAGCTAAAAAGAAAAAATGATAAAAAATATCAAAATATCTGCAATGAGTTCCAAATAATATGAAGTAATATTAAATTTTAAATCGGAGTTTTTGTATTTTGAAATGATTAATTTATAATCAACTGTTTAGAAGACATCTTGTGAGTTTCGAACGTCAAAGAAGTTCACTAGAGAGAGAAAAGAGAGAGAGAAAGTAGATCTCACCTCGGGTTCGGCGAGCGGCCGCGCGTGATCGTGCGTGTCGCCGCCGGAGCCCTCCGTCTTCTCAGCTTGGCTCACGGTTCTCGACCTCTTCATCACCTCCTCCTCTATTCCGTCTTGTCTGAACCCTGGATAGGCCCGTTCGGCGGTGTCTCCTTATCTGGTGGGAAGACGCGGTTTCTTTGGTTACGGCGTGGTGAAGAGAGTCGCTCTGGTCACGGGTTTTTTCCGGGAGGTGGAGGCTATGTTAGCTCCACCGACGCCGGCTCTTGTCTCCGAGTGGTGGAAGCTCCGTCAGCTTCGCCATCTTCGGATCTAGCTCCCGGGAGATGAAGACTTGCACAGTCTTATCTCTCCGGTTTATGGTGGTTCTTGGCGCCCTGTCGTTTAGGGTTTTGGTTCTGGTCCGGTAGCGAGAGTGGTGAGGTTCCATTTCGTGTGACGGTGAAGACTTTCAAGGGAAGAAAGTAATGTTTCTCGGGTCGTTTGTCCAGCGTGTCAAGTGGTGCAAAGTCGGAGTAGATCTCGTCGGTTTCGATAGATCTGTATCCGGCGTGAAGACATAGCGATGTGGAACGGGTTTGTTTTGGTCGGAGGCTCTGTTGGATCTTGAGCTCCGACAGATCTAGGCTTTGTTCGGGTGTTGTTGGGTTCATTGGGTGTTTGCTCGGATGAGGCTTTCGCTTGAAGCGATAAAGCTCTCTGGGGAATGATGATGAAGCCCGGAAGAAAAGAGGTTGGCTCCGTCGGAGGCTAGTCGGTCTCCTGAGCTTCGACGGGAAGCAGTTGACGGTGGAGTAGTTCCGGCGACGATTCCAAGGTGTTTGTCGGTCGAGTTGAGATGAAAGCGACGCGTGTCGTCCTGAAGGCCTAGATCATTACACGTGTTCGGTTCTCCTCGACGGTTTGACATGCGGAATCGGCCGGTTTAGTCTGATTTGGTTTTCAGACCCATCGGTTTAGTTTGGTTTCGGAAGTTTGTTATGTTGTGTTTTGGGCCGGTTTATGTTGGGCTTTTTTTTGTATGGACTCGAAGTTGTAATTGGGCTTGGCCCGCGGTTATATTAATTTAAAATCCTTGACGGAAAAAAAAAAGAAGACATCTTGTGTGTATCTGTGAGTAACACGATCAAGAAGATTTCTACACTTAATAATCCCAACAGGCTTTGACCTCCCAATCTCGTAAGATCCATTACAAGTGGGCCTTTGTTAGGCAAGTGAAGCCCATCAGTCTCCTCTTCACTAATCCATGTTTCTTACACCGGCGCGTGTGTCGAAAAAGCGCTGGAGATAAATGGATAAACCCAACAACTGAAAAATCTTCAGACAACAAAACCCCCTTCAAAATCAACCTCAAGAAGATGAGAGAGCTCGAGTCTCCTTCTTCTTCCACATAATCAACAAACCCTTCATACAGTATCTCTCAGTAAAGCAAAAAGGTTCGTCCTTTTCTTCTCCTCCTTCCTCAATTTCGAGTATGAACCGTTTTAGTAGAAATGCATAAAGATCGGATTTTTATTGTTGGGTTTAGGGTTTTCCTATGTGGGGTTTGTAGAGAGCTTTTAGTTCATACTGATTCTGAGCATAATTGAAGTTTCTTATGTAAAATTACAGATTGAAGGAAGAGTAGAGAGTGTAATGGCGTCAATATCAACCACCTCCTGGCTCTATCGAGATAAACTATGCACAGAGAGTAGAAAGCTCGGTACTTGTATATTACAGGTTAGTTCATGCTTTTATAACTCACAAGTTCATTTCTAGAAAATGTCAATCTGATTACAAATTTGTTTAATACATGTAGAGGCGGGTGAAATGCGTATTCCCAATCAGGAGATTACATGTTGGTGTTACTTCCAAGGATGTGTTAATGCGACATTGTATCAAGTGCAAGAAGGATGATGATGCTGATGCTGATGCAAGCGAAGTGTCTTCTAAAAAAGATGGACAAGGGTATGAGTACGTGTCTGTTGAGAGGGCACCTTACTACAGTTACATGGATTCAACTTCTGGAAAAATGGAGCCGGCGTCCGGGGCACGTGCCAGCATTCCAGGTGAGGACTATTGGCCTGAAGGGACTTCGAGCCGGGTCAGAGCCGCTAGAGCTCCTCAACCAGCTGGTGAGTCTTCAAGTTTTCCTTCTTATGGGAAGAATCCTGGGAGTAGGAGAAAGAAGAATAGGAAAGCTACTGAGGGGAGTGCTGCCGTTGAAACGTATGATGAAGTGTCTGACTCTGAGGATAGCTCTGAGGAAGAGGAGAATGATTTGTCAAACGGGTTTGTTGTGTATGACAATGGGGTTGAAGGGGGAGAAGAAGAGGAAGAGGCTGGTTTTGAGTTGGATAAGAAGCTTGGACGTCCACATCCGTTTATCGATCCTACTAAGAAGAAACAGATTGAGAAGACGCTCACTAATGATGAGAGCTGGTGGAACTGGAGGAAACCTGAGAAAGAACAGTGGTCTAGGTGGCAGAGAAGACGTCCTGATGTTGAAACGGTGAGAGCTCATTACAGTGATGATAACACGTGTTGTCTTCTTGTCTTCTCTTCCTAATGTTTTTTGATGTTGCAGGTTTTTCTCAAGGCGATGGCAGAGACAGGACAGGTGAAGCTTTACGGGAAAGAGCCAACGCTCACGGAAACTTCTCTTTATAGAGCGAGAAGGCATCTTTTCAAGGAAGAGAGGCTGCAAGCGGAGCGAGAGAGGCTAGCGAGAGAAGGTCCAATGGCGTTTTATTCTGAGTGGGTGAAGGCGTGGAAGAGAGACACGTCACGAGAAGCTGTGCAGAAGCATTTTGAAGAGACGGGTGAAGATGAGAACACGCAGCTGATTGAGATGTTTTCTCTTCAGACAGACAGAGAGTACAGGATAATGATGGGAACTGATATCAGGATCAAGAGAGATCCTTTGGCAATGCGGATGAGGGAGGATCAAATTAAGCAAAGTATGAAACTTCAACGGTAACTCATCATGGAGTATTCTCTGTCTTTAGAGTTAACTTTCTTGGTTTGTTTGTAGTTTGGGGTGGGGATCCAGTGTATCCGACGATTAACTACATTCAAGCCCCAGATGCGGTTATGGATTTCAGAGGACCTGATTTTCATGAGCCAACACCAAACATGCTCTCTTACCTGAAGGAGGTTGGTCTGCTTCGCTCAAACTAACTTTAATTGTTCTTTTTGTCTTTGGTCTGAATTGTTTTCTGTTGTTTTGGTTTTGATCAGAATGGCAAAGTCATCTCGAGAGAGATGCATGAAACACTTCTGGCAAAAGAGAAAACCGAGCAGCTCGAGGTAAAATTGGCTAGTCATTTTATTCTCATTGAGAGGTTTCAGGGGTTTTGTTTGATAAATTGTATGAGTGTGAATGCAGGTGCCTGACATTGATGATGCAATGGCACAAGCTGTTGATATTGGTGAAAACGATGTGAGTAACTTTTCTTCTGCTTCGTTGTTTCTTGATGTTATCATGATCTGTATTGACATATGGTGTTATTTTTGATGAAGGACGAGGAAGAGGATGCAGAAGAAGCAGAGAAAGATGAGAAAGTGCCGAGGAACTGGAGTGTCTTGAAGAGTACTCCTGAGCTTCGCAACTCCAAGGTAAATGCCACACAATCACCAGCTTTAGCCATCTCTATATATGCCCCTCTGTGTGCGTGTTGATGATAGTTATGTGTTTGGTTTCTGAAGCAGCCTAAACCGAAGAAGGAAGGTCGTATGTCTCTAGACGAAGCCGTGGACGATTCTGAGAACTTAACCGATTTTCTCATGGACTTTGATGAGGAGACTGATCCTTAAACCGTTTTTGTGTGTGTGTGTTCTTTTACGGTTCAGACTTCAGTGTAAAGACTTTTATTAGTAAGCTCTTAAGATTTTTTGATGGAATCATTGTATCTGTCTACTAGTCCCGACTGTTTGTTTGTTACAAACATTCTATTAGAGAACCAGACCAGAACTAAATTCACAAACATTTTATTAGAGAACCAGACCAGAACCAAATTCACAAGAGATGCTGAGAATGATCTCACAAGTAATGTATATTGTTTAAAAATGAAAAACCACTTCTTGTCCAACAAAACGTTTCGTGAAAGGAGTTGGAACAAATGAAATTGAAGTGATGACAATGTTTGGTGTGTATACAGAGACTTCTTTTGTTTATCTTCAGTTGTTTCTGGAGATGACTCTATTGGTCAATTCAATAAGTGCACGCCTTGATCTTTTGACATCTTCATCGTCTGTTTCAGGCAGAGACCCTATTGCTGCTGCTGCCAGATTCGCATACTCTATAGCCAACTCTCTTGTCCTTTGAATTCCATTACTCTTCCCAAGATACTCTAACGCCTGGATTTGTTTGTATGGGATATAATAACATAAAAGAATATAAGGATATTTGAATCTTTAACAACTTACAGTGTCAACATTTGTTGGATCCTTTTCAAGCTGACCAGCAACTGTGCGTAGTTGAGGAAACTCCTCCATGGCAAAGAGTATTGGAGCTGTTATGATCCCCTGGCGGATATCAGATAACGATCCTTTTCCCAGAGAAGCCGATGTGCCCGTGAAGTCAAGAACGTCGTCTATCAACTGGTATGCCAATCCCTTCAAAAGATAAAAGAGAACTGGTCAAACATTGTGGACAAAAAGACTAGTTCAGAAGATGGATAGGTGAACGAACCAGATTCCTCCCGTATTCAGAAGCTAACATGGCGACTTCTGCTGATTGTCCAGCTACCAACGCAATTGCTTTGCAGCTATTTGAGATTAGTGAGGCCGACTTATAAAATGTCTTCTGCATGTAGTACTCCATGCTGTAGCCATGTAAAAAAAGTTAAATCATGTTTGCATAAACATTGATAACAAATGATATACATTATTTACTATAAGACTTAAGTGGATTCTATTATAAATAAATGAGAGGCGAATGCACCTATGACGCTGATCGGTTGTGCTAGTCATTAGCATGGTTTCACCAGTAACAAGATGCTCTACAACAGTTGCAAGTAACGATACAACCTACAAAAAGAAAGACACAATGAAGGGGGATAGCTTCCAAGACGTAACAGTACTTAGGATTGATGTTTACTAATTCGAAATTATATGTTAAGACAGGTTTTAATTGCCTATGAACCACCGGGTCTTGAAATAAAAATAGCGAGCTCTAGAAGAAGTTTACAAATAAGAGGTTAAATGTCTTAGTTTCCTTACCTCTGTGTTTTTCAGAGCAGCAAGAGCCACACAAGCCCGAGAGAGCAAGAAGTCTCCTGCTAATACCGATATCTACAACACGTGAAGTCAACGGTGATGTTAATATCTAACTGAAGCATTAATAGCCAAAAATACAAAATTATCAAAGTCGAAGACGTTAAGAAGCTACAGTCAAGTGAGGGTACCTTGTTACCCATTACAAAGTTTAAGGAACCAACACCACGCCGTGTATCCGCATCGTCCAAGACATCATCGTGCAGGAGGCCTGCAACCTACGAATGAACAAAGCATCACTAAATGAAGTAGAAAAAGGATGATGCGTCTTTGATTTTAGAGAATGTGATGAGTAGAGTATAGATACTACTGACATGTATCATTTCGGTGATTTCAGCAATACCCCGTTGCCTTACACGTAATTCTGATGATGGGACAATATCTGCTGATTCAGCAGCCAATGCTTCTGGTACGCGTACATTCAGAGCGGTCGCCATCAAGAGCAGAATCTATAAACATAAAACCAGAACAGTTATGATACAAAGAGCGAGAGAAATGGTCTTTGAACATGATGACAAGATAGTGGAAACACAAAAGAGAGTGATGTCATTACAGTTGGACGAAACTGTTTTCCTTCCACACCCTTTTTGAAGAAGTATTCAGCAGCAGAGGCGAGTTTCGGAACCTATATAGCACAAGCAGAAGTCTCAGAATACAGAACTTGTACACATTTTCTTCAGAAACATCACATCCAATAGGTACAAAGTACTGTCAAAGAAAAAGGCCACTTTACCTCGGCAACTACCATGGCTCTCAACTTATTACTAAGAAGAGACAGCTCATCGGCTACAAGCGAAAACGGGTCAAGCTCCTGTTAAGAAAGGACAATCTTACTCTTTTCAGCAATATTGAACTCAAGGTTCAAAATTTTTAAATAACCAAATTCTCAATCAGGTGAGTAAAAAACAAACAATAAATGAAATTAGAAAAGCAACAGTTGGGGGGTTCTTCTTCCACAAAAGAGGATCAAAGTATAAGCTCATGATGATGATTGAATGGAAATGATGTAATAAAATAAGGGGAGGGGCAAAGTGGAAACCTCAACAACAGAGCTGGTGTGGTGATAGAGGTGATGTCTAAAAGCCCCCAAAACCGGAGAATTCATCAATGAATAAGTAGTACCACCTCTGCAAACGTAACCCTACTAAAACATTTACCAAAAGAATAACACTTTGGTTAGGTCACACCGCAACATATACTAAACTCTTTTTTGCAATCATTAATTATTCTTATCCTAAGCTCTCTCTCACACACACACACGGATAAAAAAAAATAGCCCTTAGCTGAGCATCATTATCCCCGTCCCTTAGTTGAAATCCCTTAAGCGTAAAGTCCTTTAACTTTAACTAAAAACGCTAAGAAACGTTCCTTAAATAAGGGATTTATGGAACGTCCCTTAGCGTTTTTAGTTAAAAGTTAAGAGATTTTACGCTAAGGGACGCTACTTAAGGGACGGGGATAATGATGCTATATATATATATGCAAATAGAACCCAAGTAAAAAACTTTCTACGTTATTAGAAGGTAGAAAGAGAAGACTAGCCTTTGGGTTGATTACTATATACTCCAACAACATAACTATAATAGTAGTATCACAGACACAAAGGTAAAAAAAAAACAAGTCACCCAATAAAAACACAACCTTTATCCAATAAATAATGAAGCTTCCTCAATACTCTAATTAAGATCAAATCAGAATGAAACGCAATCAATTTCGGAAGGGGGTGAAATACAACCTTGTGTGTAGAGTCGGAACAAGAAGAGTAGCGACCCTGGTCGGGGATGATCGCGAGTCGACGAGAAGAGGCGACAGGAGATCGAGAGCAGACATAGAAGCTGCGTAACTTGCGAGTAATACCACCCCTCGTGATTACCATCTTGTTCGATTGTGAATCTGATTAGAGAGAGAGCGAGAGAGAACAAAAAGTAGCCGACGACTTTCGTTTTTGCTTGTTCCAAACAAGGTCAGAATTAACAAAATTTTAGTGACCAAAGACGATGACGAAACTCAGCCATGGGAAGAGGAAATGCAATTAAATTACAGTTTTTCCACACTATCAAGTGACGAACCCTGCTTCTCAGGGCTTAGGGTTTAATGATATCTTTTTCATAATCACACTAATAATAATTTGAAGGATAATATAACTTGAAGGAGAGTCATTATCAAACCTACTAAACTCCTCCTAACATGAGAGGCCCACTCAAGCCCAATATCTGTTTTATTCTTTTTTTTTAGTCTTATGATTTTTGAGTTTTATGATTCTCTTTTTGCACCACAATTTCTTTCAATTTCACACACATGGAACAATGCTAAGATACTATTAATACACACTGTAACATTTTCCATCAATATACAACGATATTAAGATTACACATTTACCACTGGAGAGGGCTTTGTTTGGAGAAGCAATTGCTCAAACTCTTCATCAGTACTCTTAAGCATCAATGACAATGGCAATTCTAAACCCCTCTCCATCGACTCAATGTGCCTCGGTTTTATCCTTTTCTCTAGACTGAACGCAAAATACTGTGGAAACTCCTTTAAACTCTCCAATTTACCTTTGATCTCGCACATGAAGTAATCAAGCTTCGGTTTAAAGTTGTTCTCTATACTGAATGTGAACAGAGCCGGACATCTAAGGATCATTCCAATCGCCTCTGATCTCGAGAACCCTACACTCTCCAAGAATCTGTCAAAAAAAAAAGTAAATTCCAATATATCCAACAGTAACATTAAAAAGAAAAGAATGAGTGAAATTTTTACCCAAGTAAAAAAAAAAATTACCTAAGCTTTGGGATGAGAGTGTGTTCAACACTAGACACCAACAAGACAGGATCCTGGTAAGCAAGAGCATCAAGATCCTTGAAGCCAAGTCTCTGCAAGTAGAACAGCGCAGGCTTGAGCTGGTCTTCCACGCTGCTGATCAGCAGCCTCGGGCATTTCTTGATGACTCTTCTGAACCCATTCTCGGGGACACGGAGATCGCTCGACAGGAACAAGAAAACAGGGTTGAGTTCTGTTCTGATGTCGGAAGTGAGGATCTTCGGACACATCCCCAAGATCCTTGGGAGGTCGTTCGGGTAGATTCCTTTTGACTGGAGGAAGTTGAGGACGGACTCGACTGAGTCGAGGGAGGCTGAGCGGAGGAAAGGGTTGACAGAGAGGGCTTTGCCGGAGTCGATTCCCATGAGCTCGAGGCATAGGATCTTCTCTTTCATCTGGAGGGTTACGGCTTGGTCGGCTACGGTGAAGAGAGGGTGGCTGTGGAGAGTGGTTTTGATGGTGGTGGGTTTAGTGGATTGAGATTGCTGTGGTGTGCATGAAGGTTTCTTTGGGGAGATGTAGAGAGACGAGCTCAGTGCTGCAGCCATGGTGGAAGTGAGTAGAGAGAGAGAGGTAGAGAGAGATGATGTGGCTTTAAGGAGGAAGAAAGAAGAAGGTGATGTCCGCGTGGCATTATCTTGTGTCATGATTGGTTGATTTTAGATTGCAAAAGTGTCTGGATAATACAAAAAGACATCCAAACACGTGGCGGTTCTCTTGTTCAATGATTGGCTCGTTTGAGATTGCCTTATTCGTATTCTCCAGTGTTTCAATCTTTTGAATTTTCTCTCATAAACTATTTGCCTTGTCACATATAGAGGCTAACTCTTTACAAGTCCTGATGCAGAAACTGATATCCAGCAAGTTTAAGATCACTGGACAGTTTTTGATGCTTATGAGTTATGACTAACTTCCTCGCGACCAAACTTATCTGTGATCTTCTTGATGATCTCACAGTGCACTGCTTGGTGGTTGGATTCACATACTATACTCCAAGGACAGAAATTGATATGATCATGTCAGGGTAAACTAAACAGGACAAGAGGGAACTTAAGGTTCAGTTAATAAAATAATTATTCAGTGATAGATTAAAACAGAGTATTGATCCCAACAATAAACCAAGATGATGGACAAAAATTATTGACATAAGGATCATGGCATTGCATATCAGATTCATTGAACAAACATCATATATGAACTACTTCAACGAAAAAGGATTGGCATCTATGTTTGATGCATTGCAATTGATGAAAAATGTAAAGAAAAATGTCAAAACAAGTATTGGCAAATAAGATCTTTTTTTTTACATATTTCAACAAAAACGTTTTTTTTTTGCGGCCTATAAAACGTTTAAAATTCCAAAGTCATATTGACTGAACCATCTGAGTCCGATTGATATTTTGATGATAATTAATTAAATCAGTCGGCAACAATCTTTTCTTTTTGAACATCCAATGTCGCAGAAATTAAAACAATTATCAAACGGTTTTCTCTTCCATTATCTCATTAATTACCAACTCTTATGACGAACCCATGAAAAGGCAAAATGAAAACAAGAAACAACATGCTACGACGACACAAACATCACAAAAATAACACCCAGAAGTTGACTAAACTTGCTACGCCAAAAATTATTAACCGAGTCAAAAGTTTTGTCGTTTGATATCTCTGTTGAACCGTTGGATGAAATCTTCAACTCGTCTGTTCAACTCATCGTTCGACATTTTCGCGAATTCTTCCGATTCCTCTCTTACATTCTCCCACTTCTCCTCATGGGGAGCCTTCTTCAACTTGTGAACAACCATCCATTTCGAGCTATCGTCAGACTTGCTTCGATCATAACTTTTACGTCTATGTTTGATCTCTCGATGACTACGTTCTGAACGTGCTTTATCCGATTTGCTTCTCCCGTACGATTTAGGGCTCACCAAATTTCTTGCATCACAAGTTTCTCCTTTACTAATGATCTTGTGATCTGTTGTCGCCGGCTCGTGTTTTTCGATAGGTTTGTTTGTCGGTTTGGTCTCGCTTACAACTTGTACGGTCTTCTCAGGAACTTCCGCTTCCTTCCGAAGCAGATACCGTGTTGTTTCTTTCTCTCTGGCTGCTTCTTCTTGTTCACGTTTCATGGTTACTTCCGCCAAACTCATCTCATAGCCTGAGTTTTCAGGTCTAGCGTTGTCTCTAGCATCGATTCTCATCGCGGCCGAGTATTCTCCGTAAAGGTCGTGGTTCACTCTCTCAGCGAATACACCGTAGTCTGCCGCTATGATAAGGATAAGGGCATTTGAGATGAAAAACAAGATCTTTGTGTCGTTGAAGATCGAAGAAGGAGATACTTCAAGGACGTTAAAGATCAAAACGTAGGTAAAGATCAATAAGAGGATTGGGAGCAGGGAAGAGTATATGCCGTATTGTTTCTTGGGCTTGGTAGGCTCGAAACTACGGTTTTCAACAGTGTAAGAGGGCATTTCCGTCATTTTGAGTGAGAGTTTGTGATGGGTTGGGCATTGGAGTTTGAGGGTGCAGAGTGAATTGTGTTTGATCTTAGTGCATGGTCGGAACTCTTTATATACTGTCAATTGTGATCGTAAAATCTGAATTATTGAGCTCATGAAGTTCCAATTCTACCCCGACAACCTCTAAATCTTGTTTGTGAATCCTGCCACGATTCGCGATTTGTCGTGCCATGGTGATATAACTTAGTTACGTGGAAATAAAGCCCAATCATCTCCTGCATGTATTATTCAATGGTTAATCCTTTGTGTTTACCTGAAAGTGTACAAACTACATTACATTTTAATATGTGTTAAGATAGGAACAAAATTAAAAATCTTGTCGAGATAGGGTGATGATATAAGCAAATCGGAAAACATTTAGGCCAAGGTCAACGTCTACACGTCAATGACGCCATGCATGTGACAAAATGTTCCATGTTTTGACAGCACAACAAAGTGAAATAAAACAACGTATATACAATAGCTTCGCTTCCACGTATCTATTAGTGAATTTAATTTTGTTCCTTTACCTAACGATTCTTATTTACAGAGATACAATACCATTCGTAGATTGAATCAAACGACTTATCTGAATTTATTCGTTTCTCAATCTCTTATTGACTAACAAGAGTACTCTATTAGTTAAGGGCAGAGTCATTTTCCATGCATGAATTATTGCGTTGTATATCGAAAACACAATAGTTTTTTGGGATCAAAAAGTTAATGTGTTATCTAGAAATCACCTTTTTGTGAACAAATAAATTCACCACTTTGATACAGACATTGTATAAACATTTTGTCAAGATAGTCAATATATATCATATTGACCGAAGAATAGCTGAAACAAAAATAATGGTAAATTTACAATAATTAAACAGTACACATGTGTGTGTTCAAAAAAAAACTAGTACATATGTGTATCGACAGTAGATCATCATCTTCCTGGTTTAAGCTATTACGTGGCAATAGCGAAGTTCATGTGATTCCACACGTTGGCGGCTGATTTTGCTTTCATCGTACAAGTTATATATTCTAACTTAACTCATTGCGTTAATCTTACACGTTTATTATCATTTTCTCTATCTAAAATTTTAACCACACCATGTTGTCCTTTTGTTCTTTCGGCTATTTTGGTCTAACTTACCGGCAAAAAGCTCATCTAATGTGGCATATATATTCCACAAAATGATATATATGCAAGTCTCCACAAAGAGACATATTCCATATATACAAGATTTGAAGAAACTGAGGACCTAATTTGAAGTTGCGCTAAGTACAATTATAATTATTTTGTAGCCATGAACCCTCAAAGGAAAATGGAAGACAAATGAAAGTGCATGAGTTAAACCAACATTCAACATCCCATAGGACACAAACTATATCACAACCAACCAGTGTATATTGAACATTTTTTGTATATATGTCTATATGACCCCAAGAAATTAAGTTTTTAATACGTATTGTTTTAACAAACAAAGACCTCTGATTTCGCGCTAGAATGATATTTGCTACCTCTTCGTTTCTTCTTTCTCAGCAGCTGCTTCTTTTTCAATTTGTTTTACCTTGCTTTCCATCAAAAGATCTTCTTGATCAGTACTAGATCTCTTTGGTGATCTTAATACGTTTTTTTCACAAAGCTTCCAAAATACACCTTGAAACCTCACCTTTTATCACTTTACAAATTTCCTAATTAATTTTCTATATATACCACCTACCGTAAAGTTTATGTGATATAATATTATCTGTGAAAAGAATCTATTTTAGACCTGTGGCGCAGGTCCGTCCGGTCTTATGTATTTAGACACCTAAAACACGAAAAGTATTTTTTCTTTTTTTTTTTTTTTTGAATATTTGTAAAATTTATTCAAAAAAAAATAACCTTTGTACATCAAGTGTATCAGTTTAGAACTATCTGGCTTTTACAGCAAGAAACCAGA
>OVBX01004322.1:0-14838 GCA_900406325.1 Erucastrum elatum
TCTCGGTAAGGATCTTCATGAGGTAATCAGTAAGGTCACGACCAGCAAGGTCAAGACGGAGGATGGCGTGTGGTAGAGAGAAACCCTCGTAAATTGGAACAGTGTGAGACACACCATCACCAGAATCGAGCACAATACCTGTTCAAGGGAAAGAGAATCAGCGCTCAGTTTCAAAATAATAGTTCAAAGTACATGTGGTCTCAGATACTTCAAAGTAGCCATGTGGTTAATTCGGTTCACAACAATTCCACCAAAGTAAACTGAAAAGAAAAAAATTCAGTTTGGTTCGGCTTCGGTTGATTTTATCCGAAATTGACCGAATTTTTGTGTTTCGGTTGCGGATGGTTTTTTTTTCCTAACGTCTTTATTTCTTATTAAACTAATGAGTTCGGTTGGTTTTTAAAAATAATTTGGTCATCAGTTCAGCTTTCGATTTTTAAAAAAGTACACAAAAATAAAAATAACTGAAATTAACTGAACCGAACTAAGCCAAATTTAACTAAAATAACCAAATCAACCAAAAATATCCTAGTTTTTTAGAAAAATAAAACTGATTCGGTCCGGTTCGGTTCAAATCCGCAGGGCTAGTTCAAAGAGAGGCTTAAGATGTACTAACCGGTAGTACGACCACTGGCGTACAAGGAGAGAACAGCCTGAATAGCGACATACATAGCCGGAGAGTTGAAGGTCTCAAACATGATCTGCGTCATCTTCTCTCTGTTAGCCTTCGGGTTAAGAGGAGCCTCGGTAAGAAGAACCGGGTGCTCTTCAGGAGCAATACGGAGCTCATTGTAGAAAGTGTGATGCCAGATCTTCTCCATGTCATCCCAGTTGCTCACAACACCGTGCTCGATCGGGTACTTCAAGGTGAGGATACCTCTCTTGGACTGCGCTTCGTCACCAACGTAAGCATCCTTCTGGTTCATCCCAACCATGACACCGTGATGCCTCGGCCTACCAACAACACTAGGGAAAACAGCCCTGGGAGCATCGTCGCCGGCGAAACCAGCCTGTACATTAGAAATTATTAAAGCCACCAGAAGAGAGAACATTTCACAGATCTGATCAAAGAGAGTAAAGATGACGACAAGTGACTAACCTTCACCATACCGGTACCATTGTCACAGACGATTGGTTGAATATCATCAGCCTCGGCCATTTTTTAATAAGCTGCACAAGTGAACTATACGATCAGACTAGCGTTCTACTCAACTATAGATTCGGTACATCCCTTAATCGGTTAACTTCATCTGAGTTCAAAGATTTCAATCTAATCTTAAGAGTTTTCAGGTTTCAATTGAAGAAAACAGTGAATCTCTGAATATGGATCTATCACTATTGAGATCAAGATCAATCATCAAGACTCTAGTCAAAGCTAAAGATGATCGGTCAACTGAAATTCGATTCTAATAAAATCATTGACTCGAGTTCAACAGATTCAAGATCTCTACGAATGGATCTAGATCCAACAAGATAAAAGTAGATCCAGAAAGTTACCTTGAAAGAGAAAGATCGAAGAAGATAGATCGAAGAAGAACCAAGGAATCAAGACGATTCTCTCTCTTTCTTCTCGCTTAGTCTTCCTCCTCTCTCTTCGTCGGAGATAATGAACGGACGATGAAGCTGAAGATAACAGAGACAATTCAAAGAGTAAACATGTTGAATTTAAATAGGCGGGCTTATTATCTGTACAACTTTATTTTCGGCCTTTCAAACAAAAAAAAAATATATATATAAAATAAAATAATTATCGACAAGGACGAATCATTTCGACCACAAGAACAGATAACGTGACCTGGCTGTCAGACAGCCTTTTCCCTCGTGTTAACTACTTAATTACCCTTTTAAAATTAATTTAAATCATCTCAGCCGTTTGATTAAGAATTTTTCTTTTGTCATCCGACGGATTAGTTTAAGATTTTAATTTGTTTTGCTGGGATGGGTGATCGGCTCGGCGTACAAAGACAGCTCCATTTTTTTTCTGATTTGTTTTCTTTTTTTCCTTATTAGCTAGGGTTAAGTTAGCCGAGTCAATCCAGGCAAGGCAACGATGGTCGTGGTTGCTTGTTCGATTAGATTTCACAAAATTCAACTCTATTAATTCATTTTCTATTAGGATCGAATCGTAGTTATTTTTATTCTTTTAAAGTGGAATAGTAAGATCAGGCCGTGAAAGAAAGTGACTTTCATGATGTGTTTAAAATATAATATTTCATCCCATTCACTAGGGGTGGGACGATTCCGGATATCCGGAAAATTTGGGATATCCGGATCCGGATTCGGATTCGTCGGATCCATAGATTTAATATTTGGATTTGAATTTGAGGCTTTTGGATATCTAGGATTCGGATATCCGTCTATATATTATACTATCCGTGGATATTCGGATTCGGATTCGTAAAAATAATTAATAAAACAAATATTTTTAAAAGATGAAAATTCTAAAATACTATANCGGACGATTCCGGATATCCGGAAAATTTGGGATATCCGGATCCGGATTCGGATTCGTCGGATCCATAGATTTAGTATTTGGATTTGAATTTGAGGCTTTTGGATATCTAGGATTCGGATATCCGTCTATATATTATACTATCCGTAGATATTCTGATTCAGATTCGTAAAAATAATTAATAAAACAAATATTTTTAAAAGATGAAAATTCTAAAATACTATATAAATTAAATATTTTATACAAGATTTATAAATATAAATACGAATATAATATTTAAAAATGAAAATATAGCATTATAAAACTAATTATATGAACAAATATTAATATATCAAATATAATAATTAATAAAATTAAAAAAATAATATATTTAAAAATACAGATCTGGATCCGGATATCCGGACCTACGATTTAAGATATCCGGATTCAGATTCGTTTTTGACGGATCCTTGATTTTATTATCTGGATTCGGATTCGGACGCTTCGGATATCTTAATTTCGGAGCGGATTCGAAGCGGATCTCGATTCGAATCCGGATCTTCGATATTAAATCTCAGTCCTACCATTCACGATTAGTGTACTAAATAGTTCCTACTGCATGTACATCCGAAGTCGTCAAAGCGACTGAAACTATTTATATATGTTTGCTGACACACAAATAAGAGTTTCCGAAATAGTCATTCTCCACTTGATATAGTTTGAATGGGTAGTCGACAAAAAAAAATATTTGCTGACGCACAAATAAGAGTTTCCGAAATAGTTATTTATTGTTTACATGAGGAATTGCTATAAGTAATGTCAGGCTGAAATACAATACAAAGCCTAGCCCCTCTTTTAGTGCAATACATGCACTTAGGTAATAATAACCTAAAAAAAAGGTAATAATAACCTAAAAAGTCTATCTATCGATATATCTATCGATACAATTGGATAATAAGTTCTGAGTTTCACACACGTACGCTATAACTTTACTAATGGTTATCTTGACTCCTTGGCATGGAGCTAAGTGTTAATAGTTTCTCTATAGCGAAGAAGATTTCACCTATGCAGTTCAAGTGCTCCCTCCATTTTTAAAAGATAGTATTTTTAGTGTTTTCACACAGATTAAAAAAACGCATTAAATTACTATAATAGATTTATTATTTTCCGTGATTTTCCATTTTCAACAATTTTTAATAAATTATAATCCAAAAAAACTAATTAATTTTCTTAAAGTTTACATTTTTTCCATAGAAAACATAAAACAGTTATTTTTGAAAAATAACTTTTTTTCCAGAACAACTATCTTTTATGAACGGAGGAAATATTATATAGGCTATTTGATTACAGATCATGTATTAAATAATTTCTTCGGGACCCTCATTCCTTAGTTTTTTTATGGACTACATGGTCCACATCTTAGTAGCTAGATTACAAACTGAGTATATTTTTTTCCTTATAAACTAATATTACAGCTATATGTAACGTATGATAGTTAGATCATATCATCGTAGGCATATATAACAAGTTAAAGTGTTAGCAGTAAGTCAGTAACGCTACAATCCTCATGTTCAAACCCTAAAAATTAACAAAACGAGTATGATCCATCCTCACTAACTTTTTCGGTAAGACATGAAAACCTAAAAAGTCAACTTTATTTGATCCACGTGAACCGCACATGCTGAGTACAATCAAATCAGGCCAGCGAGAGAGGGAAAGTTGGAAAAATTATGTGGGAAGGTTAAGCTGGCACGTACGAAAACGTTGTGTCCATCATTACGAAACTACTTGTGGCTTTCATTGCTGTTATTATGATTACATTTGATTCTCACTATTTATTATATGATGAAGCAAAAAAAAAAAAAAAATTATATGATGAAGCAGGCCATGTTCATGTTTTTAGCATAATATAAAAGTCACAAATATATATAGCAGGCCACATTCATGTTCTTTTGTTGAAGAAAAGTCAATTATGGTTAGTTTTTCTCTTGATTTAGAATGTAATTAATGCGTTGCTTGATCCTAGATATAGCTTTTTCGATCCCTCTCAGCTTTGCTAGTAGTGGCACACCACAATCATGAATCCACCGATAAAGTGGTATTGCTTTTTTGAATATGGATTTAATTACCTCTAAATTCATGTGGTTTAAGGCTTTCAGCCTTGCATGAACTAAAATTCAAATGAATACTATATTAGTACTTCATGTTTTTTCAGCTATGAAGTTCCAGATTTATTAATCTAATAATGTATTATTTCCATCGATAGTATACTTTTTATTCATATTGTTATAAGTACTAGTATACATTTTTACAACAAAAGAAAACAATACAAGCATGAAGCATCCATCCGTACAATAATGTAATATGAAATTCGTTTTACTAACTTTTCATTTTACTGGGGTTAGTCTAATGATAATATCTTGGAGTTATGCGTTTATCCATGTTGGTCTTGGAACTAAATTATTGTTGTGCAGATAGTTTGGATTTGGAATTTGACTCAAATGATTAAATATGGTAAACCGTAACAGACGATCAGTTCATCCTCTATCATTAGCCAAAAAAATATTCAAATTAAGGTTAGGTAAGATGATACATTTTCAGACTAGTTCACTCTGAAACATTAAGTTTGTTCTTCTTAAAGCCGGTCTAGGGTTTATAAAAAACCATTTTAAACAATTTTAACCAAATTATTCAATAGCTGAAAAGAAAATACAGTTATGAATTGTTACGTCAGCTAAATAGATGAAAAGAAATGATACTACAATTAACTAGATAAACCGACTTTTTTAATTAAGACTTCCATTTAACGAGTTCCTCATATAGAGGAGGTTCAATGTTCATGGAGCATAAAATAGGAAATAAAGCTCAAAAGATTTTTTTTTACAAAATGAATGACGTCGTTCCATTATTAAGCTTGTCGAATTATTGTTGGAAAGAAATGTGAATTATTACACGGATCAACAAAACATAACAATAATAGATGAGGACCTAACCATTATTTAACTATCGTGATTCAGTTCAGGCGAACCATTTTAATATTCGGTACACCATACACCCAGAGCTGGTCTTGGATACATCTAAGTGAAATACTGGTTTTGGCCTTTTGGGTTCCTAAAATTTTTCTAGTTAATACTTCCCTATATAAGTAGTTTTGAAGATTTTTGTTTGTTTTCTAATATAAATTATTTTCAAAGTCCAATGCAAAAAAAGTAATATAACAAAATAGTATTTTAATAAGTTAAAAGCAAAGTTAGCTAGAAGGGTGATTTGTTATTGGTTTTTTTCTCTTTTTAATTAAATGTTAAAGCTATAATTGTGATTTTCTAATTGTGATTTTAAGTAAACCTACTTATAATAGAAACGGAGGGAGTATAGACGAGGAAGTATGTATGAACATAAGCTCTCAAATGTTGAATTTTTTGTTCGCTAGTCGTTAATATATTGTCTAAGGCTTCCAAAATTTCAGGGTTGGCCGACCGTGCGTACACCGGAGATTTATGGGCTATGGTGGAAGATCAACTCAAGGAATTATCTAGAACTAAACCATTGTTTTTCAAGCAACAAATGATTATGATTCATCCGTTCAGTATATTTGGTATGTTGGGCTTTATTAATAGGCTCAAAAGACCTGATCACTATCTTTGGTTCTTATCTAATGCACAAGCATTCATGTATAAATGGTTGATTTCTTTCAGAATTCTAGATGTCCATATCTACAGTGGCGGAGGGAGAAATTAGTTTCATGAGGGTCAAACTGATGATACAAATAATTTAACTGCATATCAATATTTAGCTGGAATTGAAAACCATGGGTCTTTGGACCATAGACTGAAGCAGTTTGTCAAGTTTACTCGCTAATTTCTTGTCTCTCTCGAATACTCCAAATTTGTCTCTTTAGGTACAGTACCAGTATAAGCCACATTTTTGTTAGTACTGTTACATTTGATGCTCGCTCAGTGGCTTTTCAGTCTTGAATGATTGAACTTTTTTGGCACTTAATGGTCTATATATTCTGTAACCTCAATTTTTATATTTGACAGCACCAACACTGGTTGTTAATTCATCGTACCATTTTACTTTCTACAAGTACAGATATTGAAAACCACACATTTTTCGTTTATCTTCTGATTTGACACTATGGTGGTTTTCTTGCTCAGATTCCATTCTTCCTTAAGCCGTATGTTCTAGGTGTGTAACCTATATATATCTTTCTCAATCTTGGACTTGTTCTCATTTGGGTGGATTATATTAAAGCATATTTTCTCTTGTAGGGTCTTTTTTAGTATTCCTTGTTGCTCATTTTGTCACGTTTTTATATTGTCTGCTGCCTACTCACTTCAATACAAGTTTGATAACCAAACAAGAAAGGTCTCCTTCTTGTTCTTTAGCTCGATTTTGTTTTTTAATTTACATAGCTTTTTATGTAATTAATGCCTATTTCATTAAACAAACAAGTTAGTGGTATCACATGATTAAGGTTTTCTCTGAGTGTATTTGATACCCTCACTTAAGTGTTTTGCCTTCTCAGCTTCCTATCTTTGTATTTTCAGTTCTTTATGTTTTGTTTCACTTAAATCTTCTATTGGGATGTCATTTTGTGAAATTTAAACTTTTAGACGCTCATGAGTGAACAAACCAACATGTCATATATAAATATAATCTTACAAACTTTACAGTGGAAATGGTAACGCTTATCTTGAATATGAAACTACATAACCCTGAATTTACATATCAAGTTTTACAACATAACTGCACCCAAGTCTACTTGACTGTATTTAGAAACCGTGTATCAATCTTTCTGGTCCTAATGGTGCCATATGC
Organism: Erucastrum elatum; assembly: GCA_900406325.1. Classification (NCBI taxonomy): domain Eukaryota; kingdom Viridiplantae; phylum Streptophyta; class Magnoliopsida; order Brassicales; family Brassicaceae; genus Erucastrum; species Erucastrum elatum. The sequence continues at coordinate 7,253 of OVBX01004322.1, forward strand.
ACGCTAATGATGTCATGTGTTTGATTACGTGATGAGGACGCCTCACTGCAGCCAGCTATCTTTTGGCAAGTCTGAATGAGGCAGTGCCTGCATGTGGGACAGGAAGAGTGTGAACTTAGCCATTTGTCTATACACCGGACATGGAACCCATGGTGGCACTTTGGCAGAAGCTTGACTCGCTCCCCGGATACAAACTCCGAGAGACATATGGCACACTCTGTATCTAGGCCAGGAAGCTTAAGATCTGTGGAGTAACTTAACGTCTGAAAACTCTTCAAGGCTTTTCGTTTGACCCCTGTGTTGGCCAAGCGAACTGCGAGCTCGTTACTAGCTTGGGATGATAACAAATTGGAGTACCTCGTCACCACTCTCATGATGGAATGTAGTCCAAATGAGCAAACTAGTACACAGAAGAGAACTGTGAGGACCATGACAACGTTTGTATCAAAGCTCATATGGTGTGCATAAGAGAGTGAAGCTTCTTGGGTGTCTGCAAATGGGGGCGATGCTATGGTAGGTGGTTGGGAAGATGTATGAAGTAGTAGCCTTCTTGAGTAGAAGTTTCCAAGAACATCTTGGAAGATCTCACTTTGTTTGATAATGGGAGAAAAAGTTGCAGTCGACATGATAAAAGATAGATCTTCTAGGTTACATTGCAGGTTCTATATATACTGTGGAAAGGTAAAGGTTTCATATACTTCCTGATATATAATGTAAATTAGTTTTAATCGAAATTTCCTGAATTAGTAGAGGCCCTTTAGTGTTTTGCTTTATTTATTAGTCTGCACTCTGCACCTTATATGGATTCTCCACTGAATTTGTATGATCTTAGTGTACTTTCTTATTCAGAATGGGCCCTTCTTACCATTTACTGCAATTGTAAACCCATGTGGCAGTAAATTTGGCAAATCAAATCATCAAGAGTTGCTCACAGGGACCCATGAGCTTTAGCCCGAGCAGCCGTGAAGGTTCCGTAATATTAATTTGAAGTAGCAATGTAGCATTGAGATATACACCTCTTGGGTTTTGGCTCACGCCTTATCTGTTCTATCTTAGATTTAATGGTTTTTACTTTTTAGTATATCTGATACCGTTGCCCAAAAAAAAGTATATCTGATGCCAAAAATGTTTGATTCAAACCATTTTTAATGAGTATGAGGTTCTGATGCACAAACTATATTAAATTAACTTTCCTTAATATAACAGATCCCTCCTAACGGAAATCGAAAAGAGTTTAAGTCAACTCTTTGTTGGTACGTTTGATGCAAACTTATTTTTGATTTTAAGTTATGCCGAGCATCCATCTATACATTATTATTGATTTAGATCTAACAAAATTCCCTCTTATTCTTTCATCGTTGTTATGGTTTTCTTGGTTGGTAGGTACTTATATTCTGATGTGTTTTTGGGACACTGATTCCAAGTAATGCGTTAGTTAGGGGTAGATTTTATGTATTTTGGTGTTGCAAAGCAGGGGAGATCTATCTTTTTTGGCACCAGTCTCACTCTGAAAATTACATAAAGACTGTAAGCCTATCTGAAAATGATTTGTGTTTTCTTTTGTATCTGCCACTAGGTTCCATATAACAGATAGTGGACTGTTTTCTTATCCCTTCCTGAAAGTGATTAACTTTGCCTTTATTGCTTTATGTTGCTTGGAATACCATGTGATACCCGTGCGTTCTTTGGTTGACATTCTTGATTTGGTAGTCTTACCATATCCCTTATACTATTGAATAAGTAAACTACTAAGCTGTCAACAGATTAAAGTTTTGAGCATGATTTAAAGCTGTGTCAGTTTACTAGCTATATCTCTTCAAATGGCTTGAGAGAAATGTAACTTAAGTGGATCAGCTGATGATGTGATAGGGTGATAATTAGGGTATCCAGTATCCTTGGGACACCTATTTTAAGAATATTTTTCAGAGTGCATTTGATTTTGAATCGATTTAGCCTCGTACAATGTGTTTGAAGAGATATAACTGGTTATATGATCTCGGTTAACTAGATAGCTTATTGTGCTAGAATGTTCTATTCTCTAATCGAAAACTTTTGGGTATTTTGGTTCCATTATTGATCTTCAATCTCTGGTTTGTCTATGAAAACCATGTGCCTTTGTACATGGTCCTGCCCCTACACAGTTTTGCTTTTTAGGGTAATAAATGATGGTTCGACCCCTCCCACCAAAGGAACACGGGCTTAATTGAATACTATATACATTGAGTGCACCAGGAACCAGTTTCTCGTTAATAAAAGGTTGATAATGATTGGTTGCTTTTCAGCCAGCCTCAGTTGTTTTTGTGGTTGTACAATCTTGTCCAACGGGTAGTTTAACTGCAACTGTCGAGTGTTGACTACTGTAAAGCTACGTTACCTGCTAATCAAATTATTAAGTTGTTAACTAATGTATTGACTCCCACGGTTCGATGGTGTTTTATCATTGGTATATATCATAATTAACGTGTTTCATCACTTACGCAGATAGTTAAATTGGAGCTTTCCATTAATGTCTCACACCACGTGTGATGTGTGTTGCCTGATATATTACAAGACTATAAGTATTCCTCAAAGTAGCTTTTAGGTTTGACTATTACGCACTCACCTAGTGACTTATAGGTGGTTTTCTTTGACCTTATTACGGTTTGGGTCCCTTACCCTATACCTTTCCAGCCACACCGCTGATTTCTTTATCACTAGGACCATGAATTCATAATATACTCTTATCCCAAAAACTTACCATGTGCGGCCAGTTTGGGGCATACATAATTTGTTGTTATTGTCCAACGTAGCAGGCCTAAATGGTTTCATGTAGTCTTTGTTCTGCTTCTTGTTGCAATTCCTTGGTATCCCTAAGCTTCACGGAAACCAATTCTTTCCAGAAGCAGTGGTTACTTCTTTCTACTCTATGCATGTTTGTGATATGAATATGCAGTATAATTCTCTGAAAGACATTTTTAAAAACTTTTCTTGGTAGATATAACGGTTTCGATAGTGAGTATTGTACAGGAATAAATAATATATATATACCGCCCAAAACGTAAAACTTATGAATATGATTCCACCGGAAGCTTAAGATAAGGTCTTTGTGTACACATGGCCGCCGGAGATGAGATTTATCATTTAATAGACGATAGACAATTTTGAATTGATTTTAATAAAGAAAATTGACAATTTTGGGCCATGTGTCCTATTATTCTGTAAAATTTAGGGGCTAAGACGAACGTTTCATCCACCTGTGTCCAGAACTGGCGTGTGTACATTTTGTGCTTCAAAGAAAAGAAGAAAAAAAAAACTACTCCTATTGCCTACAGACATGAACTATTGGCATGCTCTAGCTGCTTTCTCTGAAAGTGTTTACTCTTGCTTCAGATTCTAGAGGAGACGGTATTACATCTATGCTCTCCGTTGGTGTTGCTATAACCTGATCAGTTACATCGTAGTCGCCTAAGATCTTTTGGCATGTCTCAACCAGAGAGTGTCTGCATTTCGGACAAGTCACATGCTGCGTAAGCCACTTGTCTATGCAGCAAACGTGGAACCCGTGGTTACACTTTGGAAGCAGCCGTACCTGTTCTCCAGCTACGAAATCAGACAAGCAAATGACACACTCCTCTCCAAGCCCTGAGAGGTTCCTCTCAGGTGAGTATTTTATTACCGGGAACATCTTGAGAGCTTTCTTCTTGATCCCTTTGTTTGCTTCTGAACCTCGTGATGTTGACGGGCTAGAGATGGGATCAGCGATCATGAAACTCGAGGAACGTCTGAATACGCAACCAATTACATAATGTAACCCGAGGGAGCCGATGATACCGCAGACAAGGATAGAAAGAATCATGAGAACGTTGCCGCTCAAGTTGTTCTTGTCAGGTACATGAGCTTCTTGTTGGTGCATGTTGTGATCAAATGGGAGTTGTTGAAGCAACTTTCTGGAGATGAAGCTGTCCATGAAATTTTCGAAGTCTCTCACTCTCTTTTTCTTTTTCTTTGGTTTCTCTTGTGATGTTTTCCTCTGTGTTTATTCCTCTTGGGTGATTGAAATTGGTGTTTATATATAGCTTTAGTGCTACTTAGTGGGGGCTAGAAGAATTAAATATTTTACAGAGCATTTTAGTTGTTGGTTCATTCTCTATCTCTTAATATGAGATGAGGAATTTGGGACCCAGAAAGAGCCTATCGAATGCTATGAGTCCGCGTGTACACGCTGTGCCTCCGTCCGTATCTTTTCCAATTAGAAAATGCTTTTGTAGGGACATTCATTTAGTGTTATAACTTATAAATAACTCGTATATCTCTTTTTATATTATACAATAATACAACGTAGATAAACGTGATATCTGTTATTGTATGATTCTATTTTAATCAAGAGGAAGGGACCTTGTTGTATCTCTATAGTGATATGTGTGGCGAGTTGTAAAGGAGTGCTGTGTGTCTGTTGCTTTTATATGTATGATAGTGTGCTTCTCTTTACATGTGCCGTGTCGCTTCATAATTCTATTTATACTGTTAAAAAGTATGTACAAAATCTGGCATTTCTAATAAATAAAAAGTTTATTTAGTTTTCTTGAGTAAAATTTCTTTTTTTTGTCGCAAAAAAAGAGTAAATTTTCCTAATCTTGGTGATGATTCCAACTAAAGTTAGTGAACTCATTTTATAGGTAGAAATAGTATTACAATTGCATATAGTGGACGGTAGAAAGATAGACCTATATAGTTTAGATAACTGTTCTTTTCATTTAATATCTCTATGCTCTTTGTAGGATATATATGCAAAATAGTTTTTGATTATTGTAATGATTTTCCAAGATTATTATTCCCAAAAAAGTGATTATTCAAGATCTAAGCGATGAACTTGTTTGCATATATTGGAACCCTTTTCTGAATTTGCAAGTTATATATAATCTATTAATTTGTTCGTTTTGCAAGAAGCCAAAAAAAAAGAAGAAATGTAACAGGTGTAACAGAAATGTAACAGGTGTAAACTGCTCTATTGCCCTATCTCGCCTCTACTCCACAAACGTTATAGTCTGAATTTCGGTTTTGACTTTTGCGTCGTCACAATCTTCCCTAACCTTTTCTTTGAACTTTTTTGGTAAATTTTATTTTTAAACTATTTTGATGCATTAAAATAACTATAAATATATATATATATGGCGGAGGTAGATTTGTGTTTCACAAGGGTTAATACTCATAGAATCAAATGACCAAATGTAATTTTTTATTGAACNGGCGGAGGTAGAATTGTGTTTCACAAGGGTTAATACTCATAGAATCAAATGACCAAATGTAATTTTTTATTGAACAAGTGCAAATAGAATGTTTAGATTTAGATCATGAGGGTCAATCTTACGTACATAATACTAAATTGCCTATCAAATGCTAATTCTATAAGCATAAAAACATAAATTTTCAAAAATCACATGGGTCAACTGACCCACTTCATAACAAGGTGGCTCCGCCAACTTAAGAAGCCATCTAGTTTGTTGCAAATTAGATGGAAACCAAGGTTTATGAAATTTGCAATCCATAGTGCCTAATAACACCTTAAGCTAGAAAATAAATACAGAATTTGAACTAGAGCCAATTAAATAACATAATCTCTGATGCCATGTTTAGTTGCTTTAATCAATGTTTTCGTTGATTCTAAATCTATGAAAAATTATATCTGGTACGACAATTCAATTACGGCAGTGACAAGTTACAAGCTTCATTCATCAACTTTTACTGAAAAACCTTAAACCATTGCATATGCCTCTTAATAAAAACAGTATTCCTCAGAGTGAATTATTCATATTTTCTAACTAGAAAGAGGCTTTAGCTTTGCTTTTTCAAACCTATTTTGTCTCTTTGATTAATTTAATGAGCGGTTGATGAAAAAGCCATGAGATACAGATTTATCTCTATAGTACATCAGGGTAATATTTTGTTTTGCATGCAGCGTAATTTGGATATAATCTTGTAGTAACACAATTATCAAAAACAAATATCTTATAGTGCGTTAAAAGAGATTTTTAGATGAATACTATATTGAATTTTCCATATCAAAACTAATGTCATAGTTTTACCAGAAAGATTTGCGTAACGATACTTGATTTGCCCCTACGGGTTGACAAAACATACATGCAGCATAAAATTTACCAGAAAGATTTGCGTAACGGTACTTGATGGTATTAGTTTTGTCAACCCGTAGGGCCTTCCCTTGTTCGCATTGTATTTACGATTGCGTGTTATAAGATTTTTCAGTGCAACCTTCCCTTGTTCGAATAGTATTTTTACGATTGCGTGTTAAAAGATTTTTCAGTGAAGCTGGGGAATCATTTCTTTTTATTTTGAACTGTTTTTTTGTAGAAAGGGTTTTCATTAATATGGTAACCAACAAGACAACACAAAGAAATTTGAAACAGAGAAAATAAAGAACAAAGGCATAAATTGAGTCCCAATCCCATCCCATGGAGTTTACTAATTCCAAGCCTAAATGATACTCACCACTAATGACCATCCTCTCCAAGAAAACAATCACAAGAAACCAGTCATCAACAATGAGAATAGGAGCCGACAGAGAAACCAACAACCATTGCATAACCATGCTATTCCGGAACTGGCTGTCGCAGCAGCATAAGAAGAGCACAGACTGAGTTGGCGGCGAGGGAAGAGCACAGACCAAAACCAAAACAAGTCCAGCAAAGTCGAAATGACGATCAGCTATTGTCAAACTCCAAACACTATAGACTCGACACCCCACACTGTGCAGACCACAAATGAGGAGCGGAAGTTCAATCCTGGGATGGCTCCACACCACCGGTGACGGAGAGCCTCTGTCTCTATTTCTCGCAGCAGAAAGACGGGCCAAAGTGACAGCAAACTAAAACGAACCTCTGCGAAACCTGCAAAGAAGAACCAAAGCCACTCCTGTTGTCGAGGTCCAAGCAGACTGTGAGCAACACTGGGATGGAGGACCTTGAAACGAGCTGTCACCGGGAATGGGGCTTAAGCTGACCCAGCAAGAACCTGCAACCCGAACTCGATTCGCAACTGAGAACAAGAAGACGATAACTTCTTGGACAAGAACTAAAAGATAACCGGTGACAACGGAAACCAAAAGTCTTGATAGCAGGAACGAGGCTCACGAAGGAGGCAAGAAGCCTCAGAGCCTAGAAGCACGAAAAGGACGAGGGAGGAGCAAACGGAAAGGATGAGCAGAATTAAAGTCTCGAAGCAACCAAAACATAGACGAAGCGGACACCAAGAGACCCCTCTTCTGCACGCACTGGATCGGAAAGCAAGAGACTAACACACGAAAACCCCGAGCCACCGAGAACGCCTAGATGAAACCATAACACCAATCGCCATCCTTGAAACTGAAACAAGCGACAGGTCAACCCTCAGGACACCCAGAGAGGAAGAACAATGAAGCTGCCCAGTCCCCACTCCGCACCAGATCCGAAAGGTAAACCACCGATGAAGCTCAGGAACACCAGATCTGGCACGAAAGACGCTGCAAGGACCCCCACGCGCCACCACCTTCTGACAGAGAACTAGATCTGAAAAAAGGAACAACCAGATCTCTGATACGGAACCCTAAAATCCGA